>JAKTYL010000083.1:0-75084 GCA_030578715.1 Magnusiomyces tetraspermus
CAACTGGGACTCGTTTTCATAGATCCAAGTCCTTTCTTCGATCCTAACACTGTACACACAAAACACATAACCACGTAACGACTATGTAGTCACACACAGAGAACCGTTGTAAAGAAAAAAAAAAAACGTAGACTAGGTAATTGAGTTTTTGAGATGTAAAAAAAATAAAAAAAAATAAAAGCCTGACTTGTATATCGGATCTGCTAGTCAAAGACTTGATCCACTAGTCTAATGCACAATACAATTGAATGCACAGAATAGTTGTAAAAGAACAAAGAAAGGAAGAAAGGAGTGGACAATGAGACGCAATCACTAAAATAAAGTGTCTCATAAACGTATAAATACTTGTAATTTTATTTATTTATTTGTCTTATTGTTGTACACAGCCATTCTACACTGGCACATGAAAGCAGAGAAGTTTAAACAATCGTTGTATACAGACATATATTTGAAGCCTTTTAGTCAACTAAGAAAACAAAAGGTATTGGATTCAAAGATTCTAAAACAACCAACTATCAAATAAATCAATGAATTACTAAATTAATAAATTACTAAATTAATATCCTATTTAATTCAATCCTCATTTTTGTATCTCCTAATCAAATGCCTTCTCCCGCTCCCGTTTGCTTCATTTTCAATATTCGAGGAAGATGAAGATTTGCTGGACCTGCTGCGAAACAGGTGGCGACGTCTTCTTCTGTCTGGAGACTTTGAAGAGCTGCTTCCTTGTGCACTTCCTGAACTAAGGTTTCCGCCTTCGCTGCTGCCACCGTCAGAGTCTGATGTAGAAGGAGGACGAAGAAGCGTAGCAGAGCCATTAGTATTAGCGGTATTAATGTTTAAGCTGTTATTGTTATTGCTTTCAATACCCGGTGATAAAGAGTTAGACACCCCGTTTCCACTGTTTCCAAGCCCATCACTGGGATGCTCAAACGACCCTTCCCACTCCTTCTGATTCTCATAGAACCCCGAATTCGCCGCTTCCGTCGCAGACCCAGTGTACACCGTTCTTTTGCGATCTTTCCATTCCCTGAACCTCAACATCCTCGACACTTTCACATCATTTTTCTGTGCCTGCTCGTCAACAGACACTGTGTTGCCAAACACTTTGCTCGCCACTTGCTGGGCATAGTTTTCGAGCCGGTCCTTGTTCATGTACGCTGACGGTATCGAGAAATTGAGCCCTTGCTTAGTGCCTCCTCCCCCAGGACCTCCGTTACCAGTACCATCGTCTTGTACTGCTACTTTGATGTTGCGTTCGTCCAAATACTCTTTTGTTTGTGCAGTAATGTTCCAATAAATCTGTAAACACGTATACCCGATAAAACTCAAAATGGAGAGCACAATGAACAACACGATGGTCGAGAAAAGCTTTTGAAACAGAGTTCCGCCTTGAGCGTGTGACGAGGAGGTGAAAAGGTGGTGAGTTTGGGTTTGGTTAGTTTGGGGTGAAGAGTTTGAACTGAATGGATTCCACATTGTGAAAATAACTGGTGATTAGATGCGTTGAAACGGAATTGAGTAAATAAAATCAAAGGTCAAGTGTTTGTAATAGAATAAAAGTGCCTCGATTTTGAGAACCAGCCAAAAAAAAAAAAAAAAAATAACAATAAATAAAATTAAATAAAAAAAAAAAAAAAGCCCTGGAGATTTCTTGTTCCATTTATACTCAATTCCTTCAGTCACCTTACTTTGCTCAATTGCCGTTCATTTGGATTTTATTATTGCCTCACTTTTAAATCTTGTGCCTTGCTGAGCCTTGATTTCAATCAACAAACTCTGGTTTTTTTTTTTTTTTTTTTTTTTTTCTCTAGTATAATTATGTCTAGTACTTATTGTTCTTTGGTTACGTAATTTTTTTTGCCAACAGCAAACCAAGCCTTCTTTTTTTAATTTTTCTTAATTTTATTGTTTCTTATTTATTCATTATTATTTAATTATTATTCATCCTGCTACAACAATAAAATATACAATTGACGTCATTCTTATCTCTATTAATATTATTAACATTATCTATTATATAAAAAGAGTTTTAAAGCATGAGGCACGATTAGAGACTGTGTGTCAATAAACATTAATCTATTTATCAAAATATATATATATATTAGTGTTGTAAAAGTGTATATAATTTAAATATGGCTTATTATTATCAAAAAACCTACCCTTTCTTTAAACACTCGCAACAATCTCTGCCGCCTTTTGCAAGCTCTGCACCATCCGGCTACACTCCTTTCTGCGCTGCACAGTGAAATCGCTTTCCTTCAACAAATCCTGAATCCTGTCTGGTCTATACATCTTCTCAAGCAACTCGGTTTGAATCTCTTCCCGCGACTGCTTCACCAGGTTCAACATGATTGCTTTTGGAACCATATCAATCATCGTCCGCTTCACAATATTGAAATAGGACTGGATCAGCAACTTGATCACTTCAGTCTCCATGGTCTCGCGCTCAGAAAGTGCTGGCGACGCTTTCAAAATGGCTGGCGGAGGCTCCATAGCAGCTAATTTCTTGCGACTCTTGGTTGCAAAAAAACTGCCAAAAAAGCCTCCTTTTTCTTCCTGTTGCTGGAAATTGGTATGCGCTGGGTCAGGAGATTGAGGAATGGGCTTGCCAGTCTTGGGGTCAACGCGAACTGGAGGTGTAGGATGCAACTTTTCGTGAACAATCGACATGGCAGCTTGGCCAGTAATGAACCCAGGGTGGGCAGTGTTGATGTATGAAGCTTCCATGTTAACCAAGTCGCTTACCAAAAGGTTGGTTGGCTCTAAACGGCCTCGTAGAAACTGCACAATTGCTGAAAACAACTCATCCTTCAACGTGGGATATCTCTTGTAAATCGGTTTTTGCAAAATGTGGTTGATAATACGGATAAGTTCATCATATACCAAAGACACACACTTTAAACTTGGCTCTTCAAACCGCTTGATCTGTTGTTTGGTAATCACCTCAAATGCCTCGGTACCAACAAACAGGGCAGGAGACGAGCCCGAAGAGTTGTACAAAATAGTTCGAATATCAACATCCTTGACTTGATCAAACGGATCCACGGCGTCAATGCCTGAAGAGTAAAGCTCGTGGAAAACAAAACTGATACGTGCACCTCCTGAAAGTTCTGTAGTCGACAAATCCTGACTGTTACCATCAAGAATTGTTCGGTATTCGTTTGAAAGCTCGGTAATAACGTTCAAAACAATGTTGGAAGGAGAATCCAACAAGTTATCAGAACCGCCAAGTTGTGCAAGTTCGGCTTGGTACTTTGTCAACGAGGAATGGATTCTAGCTTTAATGTCAGGAAGTGTGGCCTTGATATGATGCATCAAAATGGTGTTGAGCTTTCTAGCAAGAAACGGGGTACCGCAGTAAGCAGCCTTTGCACTGTACGATGGGTGGCTTTCGAAAAAGTTGCGCTCATAGTCCAAAGCAGCTTTAATAGACTTTTTCGTCTTGATATCCTTTTGGCCACGATTAACAACTGGCACATAGCCATAACGCAAGGGAATGACTCTGCCAGCCAAAATGTCCACCACATCTGTTCCTTGGTCCATCAAATCGATTTTCGTCAAAACACCAATAGTACGAGTACCTTCAGGATCAACTTCACGAGCAAGTTTCAAACCGTCCGAGTTTGCTAAATCAGTGTTGGCCGCAGTCACAGAGAGGATAATGGCATTGGGCTTTGAAATGAACTTGAGAACCATGTCCTTAATAAGTCGTTCAATGTTTTTAGGCTGATCTCCAACAGGCACTTTAGTGAGACCTGGGAGATCCACGAGTGTCAAGGTCAAGACGTTTGGTGAAAAAATACGCAGGTTGATTGGGTTTGAAGAGATTCCTGCATTGTGCCCAGTCACTTTCTCCGTCTCGTTTTCGATTTCCTTGCGGATATCTTCAAAGTTGGTAAACTTCTTGCCAGGTAAATGTAAAAACTCGCCCCATTCTTCTCCTGGTGCGTCTGATCCGTCTGGCAACTTATCGCCAGAACGACGGTTGGTCAGCTGTAAAATGAGAGGTCGGCGTGTGACGATTCCGGTTCCTCGTGGTAAAAAGTCTCTGCCAACAATGTTTTCGAGTACAGAACTTTTGCCGCTGGATTGAGAACCTACCACTGTGATTTGTGGAAGATCAATTGGGTTTGTCATAGTCCCCAGAGACGCAAAAGCATCCTAAAATAATAATAAATTCGTAATTTTAAGATATTAGAGTTGATAAATAAAAAGGTAAATTTCAATGGCAATAAAAACTTACCTGGAGCTTGTTGACGGTGCTAATGAGTTGTTTATCCATGGTTTGCAGGGATTTTGGCAAGAATTTACAAACGTTGAAGCAAACAGGGTGGTTTTTTTTATCTGACACGTAAAGCTGAGCCAGGGAAACCCTAACATCTGCATGTGAATGTCACATGCTGTTTTTTTTTCTTTTGATTTCGTTTGAACAAAAAAAAAAAGTTGAGAGAGAGATTTTTTTGTACCTGTTGAAAACTAGATCCAGCTCAAACTTTTTACTAAACCCCCATCTTTTAAAATCTATCAACATGTCTTTAGTTGATACCCTTGACGGTCTCCGTGACCAAATTTTACAAGGAGTTAGCGCTATTCAACTTTTCAAAAGCTATGTCAGCATCGTGTTAGACCCCAAAACTTTTAAAAATTCCTCTCACCAACAAGCACTCTCAAGTAGTAGCATCAACCCCAAACTGGCAAAAGAGTTACAAAATGCCAGCATCGATAACCCTTTAAATGCAATCGCCGACATTGCAAAGCTCACAAAAGCACATACCACTAAACTTGCAATTGCATTCAAACCTCCTATTGCTATCGAAGCTGCGTCTAAATGCTTTAACGATAGTGTAGGGTTGATGGCACCCATGTTTGGAGCACTTGTTTCTACAACTAATACCAGCCCTAAAAATGGACAAAAACAGATTCCATCTATCGTGGTTGCTGAACTTAAAAAGTTGGTAATGGAGTTTTACCAAGCTAATGAAGCATTTTATACCGAACTTGTTGGTCTTGTACTAGCTCAACAAAAAGAAGAAGAAGAAGGAAAAGATAAATCAAATAAAGATGCTGATTCTATATCAAAAAGTAACAATCTTCGTTTACTGAATGCTGGCAAAGTTTGGCATGCTTGCGATGCTCTTACTTCTGCACCAACTGCTGCCCTCAGTGCTGCAAAACTTCTTGCTTCTAAAGTTGTCATTTACTCAGATGTCGTTTCTGATGCTTGCGAAGAGTTGAATGAAGCTGCTATGGACGAGTTTGAAGACTTTGATGAAGGTTATGATTCAGATATTGATGCTAACGCAAACTCAAATACCATTAATGATAATAGCAACAACAGCAATAGTGCCAGTTCTTCTAACAACTCTAACGAAATTGTTGTCATGGATGGCCCTGCTTCAGAACCACTTGATCCTCAAACTGCTCAAGCATTTGACAAAATGGTTCACAAAAAAACAACCAGCGCTGCAAAAGTGGATGCCCACCGCAAGCCCAGTTTTTCAAAAGCTGATGCTGATTGTTTACACCAATCCTTAGACGGTTTGATTCTTCAAGCAGCAGCAAAGGCACAGGGTGGTGATGATAACATGGATGAAAATGATGACGATGAATCAAACATTGCGTTAAAATATAAAGCTGTCGTTTCTAAAATTCCAACTTACTTGAAAACCAATTTGATTGGCGTTCTCCGACTTGTCCACAAATCCGAAATGGAAGCTGAAAAGAAAAAAGCTGCTGATGCTTCTTCTTCCGAGCCATCTACATCCTCTAAATCTCTCTCTACATCATCCTCTTCATCCACAAACCTTGCTCCCAACCCTTACGACACAATCTATACAACCATCAAATCACTGTCCTCACAAGTCGACGACTTGATTATTGCAGCTGTTTATGATCACGACCAAGACCTTGTTGAATCTGCTGCCAAACAGGTGCTCATTGATTTGAACAAGATTCAAGAAAATATCGAAATTATTGCAAAGCAACAACAGGCATTGCCATCAACATTTTCTTCAACGTCGGAATGTTCTAATGTTGTTGAAAGTGGTTCAACTTTGGTTAAAAAGATTTCAGCCGAAATTAAGAATTTGACAAAAGTTTAAGATATAAACCAGATAATTATGTACAGATGTTTAAAATATATTCATCTTCTAAAAATGATTAAAAATAGAGAGAAAAAATAATTAATATATATATATATATAGATTTCAAAAAAATAAAAAATAAAATAAGTATAAAAATGAAAACTAAAACTAAAACGAAATAAGAAGTTCGAATGATCTTTGACTAAGATTTTTCCAACAAATAGTTGATTGCACTTTCAACGTTATACTTATTCTTTTCCAAAGCTTTGACTGCCCTTTCTCTACTAAAGCCCATACTAGTAAGTTGTTGCAGATCAGCTTCATGAGCAGCACTAGATCCTGAACCTACGCCATGTCCCTTTTTATCACTATGACTGCTCTTGCCAAATCCTAAACTCAGATTAGGAACAATACTGGTTCGTCGTTTTTCCCCATCTTTAGAATCTTTGGATGACGAATGACTATGCATAAAACTCAATGAATTTTTCTTATTCTTCTTCTTTGTATTGTTGCTAGAGGAGTTGTTGTTACCGCTGCCAGGGCTATTGTTAGAAGCCTGGTGTGATGAAGAAGGAGAGGCATCAGATGCTTGACTAGAAAATGTTCCAGTGCGCGATGCAGGTCTGATTGATGAAGAATCACGCTGTTGCTGCTGCTGTAAAGAAGAAGGTGAGTGGTGGGTGTTGTAGCTGGACGAATTTTCAGAAAATCTGGAACCAGTGCCTTGAGATGCCATGGGCGAACGAAGTTGTCCACTACCAGTGCCTTGCGAAGCAACAGGTGCACGAGAACCTGTCAACTGAGCTCTCAAAGAGTCTTGGGGTTGACTAAGCTGTGGGGCTTGTGAGTACTGAGCAGGTCTCTGTGTCTGGAATTGGTCTTGGTATTGACCTGGTCTAATCTGTTGCTGTTGCTGAAGTGACTGTTGCTGCTGCTGTTGGTATGAAGGGGGAGGAGGGATAGGAGGCTGAGGTCCTCTCAATCCACCAGTACTGTTTGAAACTCCATGACCAGAAAATGCATGTGATGAAGAAGGTGCAGGTGGCACAGGAGGTCCTGATGGAGCAGAAGCAGCGGGTGGCACAGGAGGTCCTGATGGAGCAGAAGCAGCGGGTGGCGCAGGATTAAAGTTAAACGCATCTTCAATTTCCTTCTGGCTAACGGGTGCGGTAACCGCTGATGGAAAGCCTCCACCAACATTGGAAGTGGCTCCTTCATTAGGTGCTGCTGCAGCAGGCCCAGTGGCAGTAGCTCCGTTAGGTGCAGAAAAGCTTGCAAAAAGTGATTCCCATTCGTCATTAGATGGCTTAGGAGCAGTTTCTTGAGAATTGTCAGTTGGGAAAGAATCGTTGACAAAAGAATTGGGGAATGGGTTATCAGAATCCTTGGGGAAACCAGCATCAGCGTTGGGGAATGGAGAAGATGCCGAAGGGAAAGCAGAATCAGCAAAAGAAAACTGGTTTTGCTGTGACTGTGATGGTTGTTGCTGTCGTTGTTGAGGAACAGCAAATGGATCAGAAGAGCTGATAGTCTTTTTGGGAGGAAGCTCTGGAGTAACAGCAGATACATTCTGCGGATCAGCAAAGTGCGAGACAGAAACAGTAGAATCGGATCTCGCATCCTTGGCTTGACCTGGAACCTGAGAAGAAGGAGCAAAAGCAGAAGGAGAAGGTTGAGCGGCCGGTGTAATATCAGCGGCAAGAGGAAGAGAAAGTTTAGTATGAGAAGTTTGAAAATCTGGCAAAACCTGAGGCTGGCTCAAGTTGAAGATGTCATCAAAATCAGACAAATCCTTGTTAGCGGTGTCAGCTTTGGTTGAAGCCGAGACTGGGGCTGGAACTGAAGCAGCGGGTGCTGTTGTTGTTGAAGCAAAAAGAGCATTGTCAGTAGAAGATTGCTTAAGTGGAGCTTCGGCAGGAGCAGTGGAATACGCAGATGGAGTATCAATTGAAGCAGATGCTGGTGCAGAGCTTGGGACAGAAGTAGAACCAGAGCTAGAGGCTGGTGGCATTGCGCCTGTACCAAAAGGATCATTACTAGAAAATCCAGTACGTTGGTAAAACAAAGGTGCTCCGCCGCTTTGGCCAGGCAAGACTTCTGGGCCTTCATCATCAGAAGACGAGTCGTCATCATTATCATGACCACCACCTACAATGTTAGTTGCTGAAGAATCTTTAGAAACAGCTGCGGGTAAACTTCCTGGAAGTCCAAAAGTATTTGAACTTGGGCTGAAACCAGAAGAAGGTCCCATGCTTGTACTATCCTTGGATCCAGCGGAAAACAAAGGTGGGTTCTTCTTAGTAGTCTCTTCAGAATCCTCGCCTGAGGGGAAGGAAACAAATGGAGGAGGAATTGCTGAACCAACATTGCTTGATACTGGCGCAGTTACACTCTCATTATCCTCAGGTCGAGACAAAGAGAGAGTAAGCTCATCAGCTCCTGGAACCATTTCATATGACTCTGCACTAGATGACAATCTATCATGTTGCTGGTCTTCAGAGAACTCACTGCTGCTAATAGCAACGGGTCCAAGAGAGTCAGGAATATGAGAATGGAAGCCAGTGACTGAGTCAGAAACGGATCCAGAAGCAGATCCGTCAATGGAGCTGTTGGAATCTGGAATAGAAGAGCCAGCAGTTGCAGCAACAGAAATGGGAATCGATACTTGAGTGTCGGTACCAGTGGGTGTAGGTAAGCCATTGGTTGCAATAGCGTGAATCTCAAGATCTTCAGGAGGCGCCATGCCAGCAACGTGCTCGGAAGTGACTGGTGACGAAGGTGCTTGTGCTTCGTCAGAATCAATAGGAGACTCGGGGCGCGACACATTGGCATCAAAGTCACCGCGCACAGACATGGGAGCATTGTTTTGAACAGACGAAGTGATGGAATGAGGGCGAGAAAGGGGTAATTGAAAACCGTTGATCATTCCGCCATTGTTGGTAAACTCACTGTTGGGCGAGGTATTAGCGGTACTGGTGCTAGCCATTGTGTTGTAAATAGACTCATTGGTAGCTGTGGTATTATCGGTAACACTGGCAGCAGGTGTGAAAACACCTCTCTGTCCAAACTGATCACTGAATGATGCACTAGGAGCAGGAGCAGCATTGTTCAAAGATTGCTGGGATTCAGCAGATGTAGGAGCCTGGAAGTGGTAAAACGGATTAGAAGTGTTTGAAGAGGCAAGAGGAACAGAAGAAATAGTTGATGGTGAACCAATAATCGTATTTCCAGTAGGATGAGGTGAGTTGGGAGCCACATTAGTTGTAGATGAAGAAGCTGTATGGGCCATAGAGCCTACAACAGCACCAGCAGCAAGAGCTGCTGCACCAGCTACACCTGCCGCAGTACCGGTATTATTGTTAGAAGATGGGAAATGAGGTAACGAAGCTTGATGGGCTTCCTGTTGAGCTCTGTGAGTTTCAAGTGCACGCTGCTGAGCCTGAAGCTGCTGCTGTGTCGACTGGTTTTGTAAAAGTTGTTGCTTGGCTTCTTCCAACTTTTGGTTGTTCAAAGTAACTTCCTCCTGTATTCCACGAATTTGGGTTTGCAATGCTTCAATTTGGGTTTTGTAACTGTCTCGTTCCTGCTCGGCAGCAAGCAACTGTTGCTTGGAAATAGTCAAAATGTTGTGTTGCTGCTTGGCTTCTTTTGAAACACTTTCGAGTTGAGCTTTCAATGCTGTTGTTTCTTCATTTGTTTGTTTAATTTGTTGCTTTACTTTAGCATTTTCCTCTCTCTCAGCATTGTACTTGGTAGTGAGCTCTTGAAGCTTGTTGTGAGTTTCGCCGTATTGTGCTTGAATAGTAGAATATTCTTGAGAAAGCTTACCAGTTTCGAGCTGGTTTTGGTGCAAAATCTGTTCCAGCTCTTCGTGTTTTTTAACATCTTGATCTCGGTTAGTACGGAAAGTATTCAGTTGAGTTTGCAAGTCAGATCTGACACCAGCCAATCTGTTTAGCTCAGCTTCAGTTCTTTGTCGCTTATCACTAGCATTCTGGGCCTGTGAAGACATGGAATTGACTTGGTTTTGAAGATTAGCAACATCTGTCTTGACAGTAGAAACTTTGTTGTCAAGCTCGTCAGGTTGTGATAATGAAGAAGAAGCAGCAGTAACGCCAGCCATGCTAGGGTTAAGAGAAGGAGCTGATGTAGGAGTGTGCTGTGCGGGAATAGATCCAAAAGCAGAATTTTGACCTTGGCCAAAAGACAAGTTTTTGTTGATAGGCTGGGTATTTTGGGCAGGTGAAGAAGAAGAAAAGTCGTCGCTCAAAGTGACCAAATCTAACAAAGAGCTGTTTTGGTTAAAAGAACCAGAAGATTGAGGGATTTTTGGTGGAACAAGAGGAGCTTGAAAGCCAGAACCAGTACCTTGCATAGGCACAGTATTGCCAAAAGTATTATTACTGTTGGTATTCATTTGAGATTGGTTACCCTTGTCATCAAAACTAAGAGGTGCAGTATTTGAAGGTGATTGAAGAAGAGATTGAGGAAGGTTTGAAGGAAGATCTCTGCCTGCAAGTTTTTGGTGAACAAGATACATGGCAATTGAAAATTCAAGTTTAGAAAAGATACCAGTGTTTTTCACATCAGCAAGATCCCAGACTTGAGCAAGAACATCTTCAGAAAGATTTGATTTTGTAAGAAAAGGCACAACTTCATCAGCACCAATAGTTCCACGATGAGCTTTATCCAAAGAATCAAACAATTTATCAGACTGTGCACGTTCTTGAGAAGAAATGACCCATTCATTAGAAACAGAAGGTGCAGAAGCAGGTTGAGAGGAAGGAATTGGACCAGTTCTGTTTGCTTGCATGCCAGATCGTGCAATTGAAGGTGCTGAAGCTGAGTTAGAAGCGGAAGCTGAAGAAGGTTGGAAAAAAGATTCCAGGTAACCAGGTGGTAATTGAGAAGGCACTTTTGGAATAGACTTGACCAAAACGCAGCGAATAACATGCATTGCAAAAATGAATTCAGGCTCGTTCAATTTTCCACGGTTAGTTGGGTCTGCAAGATTCCAAACCTGAACCAATGTTTCATTTGTAAGTCTGCTCTTTATGAAAATGTTACGGGCATCGGAGCCTTCAAGATATCCGCTGGGTGCGCTTTTGATAAACATTTGGCGGTAGCTCTCACGTTCTTGGGGAGATAATGGAGGAATTGAAGCCATACCAGAAAATTGAGGAGGGATGGGTCCAGTATTAGAAGGGTTCATAGAGGGAACAGATTTAGTAGCCTGTGGAGAAGAAGTTTGTTGTTGTTGTTGAGTACTGCTATTGAAAAAAGGTAAAGATCCTGGAGTATCAGCCAATGCTGGAGACAAAGCAGCACCAGCTTGAACATGACCAATAATTCTCAACGCTAAGAAAAATCCTTGCTTATCGAGGTATCCTTTATTGTTTGGATCTACCAACTGCCAAATCTGGCCCAAAACGAGGGGTTGGAGCCCAGATTGAATGAAAAAAGTACTTGCAAGCTCGCCAGAAACATAGCCTGAGCCAGAAGGGTCGGCTTGTTTGAAATAAGGCTCAAAGACCTGAGTCTCTTCAAAAGAGATGGGCTCTGGCATGGTATATGTTGGAGGTTGCTGTTAACCAAAAAAAAAAAAAAAAAAAAAAAAAAAAAGAATTGAATTTCAAAGTAGTTTTAGGGGGTGGGTGTAGTGTGAGTGGAATATTGGCATGGAGTAAGCAAGGATGTAGAGAGAGAGAGGGTACATACATTGTAACAAATAAGGTCATTACTACATCTACTGGTGGCAGTGAAATATCTGGGTTAGGTTTGCGTGATTTTTGAAAGAGTGACATGACAGACGATGTCACAAATGCTGCCAGGTTAGGGTGATTTGAAGTTCAACAGCTAGACACACAGCCGTGCAATCAAGTTTAATATGCCGCAAGCACTAATAACAATGGCATTATGCTCCATCATGTGTTATTGTGTATGCATCAACTCTGAAGACAGCTATCTCACACATTATTTATATACGGTGATATGAATTAGTCCTAGTCTAATCTTTTAAGCGCGAGTCCCGGCACGTTTCTAGCTAATTTTTTTGTTT
The DNA here is from genome assembly GCA_030578715.1 of Magnusiomyces tetraspermus. NCBI lineage: Eukaryota > Fungi > Ascomycota > Dipodascomycetes > Dipodascales > Dipodascaceae > Magnusiomyces > Magnusiomyces tetraspermus. Next base: position 12,145 of record JAKTYL010000083.1, read on the forward strand.
TAAACAGTTTGAACTCGGGTTCAGTGAAAATATCGAAAGGGCATTACGCAAACTCACGTGAAATTCCAACATCCAAGGGTTTGAATGTGTTATATGACACTGATTTGTAAGTTTAGCACGTCAATGTAAAAACCAACTCATTTGTAAGAAATACGCCCTTGGGAAAAAGACATATTTATATACAAACTGTTTGCCTCTCATTAAATATTCACATACTATTTTTATTCATACATTTTTATTTATTTTCGATTGATTCTATATACTTTCAATCTTTCAATTATCAACATGTCAGAAACTACCAGTCTTTTACAAAATGTCTCGATAGGTAGCCGTGCATCTGAACAAAGACCCAGTCACAATAAACTAGGCATCTCGTCAACCATTTTCTTACTGCTGAACAAAAGCGTAGGATCTGGTGTGTTTAGTGTTCCTGCATCAATTTTCGTTTTAGTTGGCGGAAGTGTCAAAATGTCGCTGTTTTTATGGCTCCTTGGGGGGCTTTTAGCATACTGCGGATTTTGCGTCTATCTCGACTTTGGACTCAAGATTCCTAAAAGTGGAGCAGAAAAGAACTACTTGATGAGGGTTTATCGAAACCCTGAATACCTGGCAGTAGGATTGTTTACAGTATATTCATTGTGTTTAGGTGTTTCGTCTGGAAACTCGTTTGCATTTGGTACTTATGTCCTTCTTGCGTTGGGTTACACTGATCCCAATCCTTGGATCGCAAGAACCATTGCCCTAGTGGTTTTATCAACAGTTTGTTCAGTCCATGCCTTGTTTCCTCGCTTTGGACGTAGTTTGTTCAATATTTTAGGTGTCACCAAGGTCATTGTCTTGATTGGCATCTCATTGAGTGGTGCTGCTGTATTGGTTGGTCTTATCAAACCTGAACTTCCTGCAGACTTGATTGTATCTAGCCAGTCTGCTTTAACCATTCCCAAAGCTTCCAGTTACTCCTACGCAGTTGCTTTATTACGAGTCATTTACAGTTATCGTGGTTGGGAAAATGGAAACTTTGTGCTTGGTGAGATCCACAAACCAGAACGTACTTTGCGTCTTGCTGGACCTATTGCCATTTCGCTTGTCACTTGTCTTTACCTTCTTTGCAACGCTTCTTACTTTGCAGTCATTCCTGCAGAACTCATCCAGTCTTCAGGCACCATTATTGCTGGCACATTTTTCCGCATCTTGTGCAGCAAAACGTCTTTTTCCAAAACAGCTGACACCATTTTGCCGTTGCTGGTTGCTCTTAGCAATCTGGGCAATGTAGTGGTGGTGACGTATGGCTATGGGCACATGAACAAGGAGTTTGCTAAAAACGGACTTATTCCCAAATGGTTTGCAAAGAGCTGGCCTGAAGAGATTGAAGAAGATGAGAAGAATGTGATTGAAGGGCTTAGAACTTCAAGAGGCAATTCTTTGGACGGATTGTATGATAATTATGCTTCGTATGGATCTGTTTATGAACAAGGCAGTATCGAAGAAGAGTGTCTCAAAGTTGATTCAACAGAACCACGCACTATCGAAGAGCACATGATTGAATTTGACCATGACAGTGATAAACTCTCCAATAACAGTATCAACAACAACATTTCGCAGTACATTAGTTCTCCAGTTGCAGGCTTGTTTCTTCACTGGGTTGCCTCGGCTCTTACTTTGATTTTGCCACCTCCTGGTAAAGTTTACGATTTCATCATTGATTTGTCTGCATATCCAGGTGCCATGGTCGCTACATTAGTAGCTGCAGGTCTTATATATCTGCGTACACATGCCACTACAGAAGACTGGCCAACAAAACCGTACACTGCTCCTTGGACTGCAGTACTTGTGTACATGTGCTCCAACTTGTTTTTGGTCATTATTCCACTCATTCCACCACCAAAGGCTTCAAGATCCCCTGATGATATGCCTTACTGGTCAGTTCCGGTGGCTACTTTGGTAGTATGTTTAGTTGGTTTGGTTTACTGGAAGACTTGGTTCAGAAACCGCTAATTTTAAACAACAAAAAAAGAAGATATTTAGTCTTAGTAACGACTTATGATTTATGATTTTAATTTTTAATGACTTTTTTATTTATAGAAATAGACAATTTAATATTTTACATTTTATTTGATTACTATTATAATTATTATATTATTAATTCTTTTAAATATTAACCATGGTATGCCTGGTGTCTGGCATCCAAGAATCCTTGTAAACCTTGCTTAAATCCCTCCTTGTAAACCCATTCCATACCATTGGCACCTTTAGCACAAACATGCTGCTGGAATCGAGCTGCCAGCCAAGCTGCCTTTCTTCCAATGCTTGAATGATCGAATTTGTCAAACTCTTGAGCATCAGCCCAAGCAGTTTTGTAACCTTCTTCAAAACGCCAGTGCTGCCAATCCTTGTTGGAGTCTTGGGAATCCCAGTAATTTCTGTGACCGTTAAAAGCGTCGTTGAAGCGAGACTCGAGCTGGTGACTGTAAAAGGACTGGTCAGGATTTTTGTTTTGAGGAAATTGTTGGTCAATTGGCGAGAAGCCGGTGCTCAAACAGCCTTTTTCTTGCATTTCACGGAATCCCCATTCACCACCGCTGCCTTCACGGAACTTGTAAGTCCAAAAGTAGTAAGCGACAGCCTTTTCGTTAAACAGCTGGCATTCCTTGTTGCCAAATTCACGGACAATAGACTCTCTGTCTCCAAGTCCTCGCTCGTCGTTCAATTTCCATGAATTGGTGTCCATAACACAACTGAACTCGCCCACTTGGACATCAACTTCAAAAGGATCATGGGGTAACGCATTTCCAATGTCGTCAACGATTTCACGTGCAGGTGTGTCTCGGTCCTTATCAGAAAAGGTACGGTACACATGTTCATCAAGCACAATTCCCAAAGTGGTAGTTCCGTGGCAGGCATCTTGCTGGTTACACAAGTCTTTGGAACACTTTTCAGACCACTCGGCCCAAGAGTTCAAGTCCCAGCCATCAGAAATGACAATTGGTTGGTCATCATCAACGCTGCGAATCTTGTTGATGGCCTTCAAGTAAAACGATTGCTGTTCGTCCCAGTTTGAGGAAAATGGGGCTTCATTGATGATTTGAAGTGCAACAACATTGTCATACTTTTTCAATTCTGAAGCCAAAAACTCGGCAATGGCAAATGTGCGCACCTGGTTCTTGTTAGAAGTCCAGAGCTCACCTGATGCGGTAGAAATACCAGAATGGTCAGCACTGTTGGCACCGCCTGGGACAGCATGTAAATCAATCAAGACACCGATTCCGTATTGGCCAGCCTTTTCAATGACGTGTGACTTGATAATGTTCCAAGAGTTGCTATACACCCCGTGATAACCCTCGAAATCAGTGCCATCAATGTAAGCACCATTGTTGACGTTCCAGTACCCGATAGGAACTCTGACTGCGTTGACACCAACGCTCTTCAAGTATTTCCAGTCATCATCGCTCATCCACTCTTCCCAATGCTTTTCAAAAACTTCTCTGACCTTGTTAGTATCATTTCCATTAGCAGCCATTTGGGCTTTAACAGCGTCCAGCTCAGCAGTTTTTTCGCTAGGAGTGTTTTCAGGAAACATGTGAGGAGTGATCCAGCGTTCTAACACAAACATGCCGCCAATGTTGACACCCTTGTTGAGACGGTTGGTGAAGATTTGGCGAGCAGAAGGTGCTTGGTTTGGAGTAGCAGCTGCAGCTGAAGGAACCAAGTCTTCACTAGCAAGCTTGTTTTTCAAAAATGATCCAAGACCCATTGGTATATATTTTTGTTATAGTTGTTATTGGTGGTTTAGATGGAAAGAAAGTAAAGGTAGAATTAAAAAAAAAATGGATTTTAAACTCAATTGAGGTCAATTGATATAAATAAGTTGATAAGTTTCAAGGATTTAAAGGGTTCAAACTGTTTAAATACTTTTTTTTTTTTTTTTTTTTTTTTAAGATTATTATGAGCCAGTCTACTAAGCCACACACATATGCACATACACTCATTCTTTCTTGAACCATACACAAAAAAGTGATCTTTTTGCTTGCTACTATCGAATTTATACTGTCTAAAATACATATTGCTCAGATATACTTTTGTAGACGAGTATTATTAATTAATTAATTTATTATTTTTGATAAATTCTTGGCGAATCATTATCGTTCGACATCTATTACATTTTATGTCAAGTTATTACAATTGGTGTTGATTGACTGGATATTGACGATCCAAGCATTTATCTTCGCTACACTTTCGTGTCACACATCCGCATTTATATATCCAAAATATTATTTGCCAACGTTTTATTTTATTTTTTCAAAGAACAAGCTTAATATTCAAAATATCATTGGTGAATAGATATCATTAGAGACCAGTAAATATCATCAGATGCCGTAAATTATTATTGTTGTTATCGCTTTAATACATAGTGGATTCCACATTGGCATGTGAATTCTGGTGTCTCATCAACAGAAATGTTAAATTCTTGTTTAGGTCTTCCTACAATCAACTGAGTGTCTTCAACAGCCACTTCAGTTTTGATTTTCTTGAAACTTGGTAATGATGGTGATGGCACAGTACTAAGAGTAGGTACAGAAGAAGAGATGTTAGCAGTGGTACTTGTTGCAACATTGCTAACATTATTGTTGCCCTTACTACTGTTCTCTTTTGTTGCCAGTTTGGTACGGCAATCTTGAGTATTATTATTATTATTGTTGTTGTTGTTTTCAGGAATAGAATTCAAAGAAAATATCGAGTCTTGTGATTGTGTCTCAATATCTAACGAGTCTAACAACTCATCTGGATTGTTATCTAACTCCAAGTCCAGTTCTGAATACAGTCGTTTACTATTATTACTATTACTGTTGTTGTTGTTTTTGTCGTTGTTGTCATCATCATTACCATTGCTGTTTTTATTATTTCCAATCTCTGGCACGTTTTCAATATACTCGCTTGTCACAAAAACCATTGAAGCATCACTTATCGATAACGACATTCTAGTTTCCAAACTCATTTTCGAAACAATTGCTTCTTTGAAAAAGATGTATTTGTTTTTATCTTCTTCTGAAACACTTGAAATTGCTGATTCCCATAATGTAACTTTAACTGGCATATCATCTCCAGTTTCTTCTTGATTCTGATTTTGACCTTGCTGCTGTTGCTGAGCCTGTAATTGCCTCTGTTTCTTTTCTTTTTCCAATCCAGGGTCCAACATAATCTGAATATCTCTTTTCTTTTTCATTTTATTCTGGGCCTGAATCACTTGAATTGGTCCAACGTGCGCAATTTTGCCCATCATGTCAATCACGCTACGAAACCTCGCAAACTGGACTTGCCAGGGTCGTTTCAAGTCGCTTGATAGTTTGGGTATTTGTTCATGGTCATACTCGGTTGTATCAACAATTTCTTCTACTGTTGCGTATTCTTGAACAGTTTGATGATGGTGATGGTTATTATTATTGTTATTGTTGCTATTATTATCTTTTCCTGTCATTGAAGGGTTATTGTCTTTTGCTGGCATGTCTTCCTGTCCAACAACAGTATTAGACCCTTTCATTTCAGGCCCCCGGTCCCTATTAAACAATAACTCATAACTGTGTCTTGAATACTGTGGAAACCCATGCTGTTTAACAACTGCTCCTGATACTTTAAACAATTTATTGAATATCTTTTTCTTTCCATCTTCATTTCCATTTCCACCAAACTGGTTCCTAAACTTTTCAGCAAGACTTCCAAACGCAGTTGCTTGAATAGTTCCTGTCCCATCATGCAAATAAAACCTCACGACCTCTGTTCCATCATCGCTAACACCGTTTCCGCCATTTTTGTTGCTGATTTTCTTGATATTTGGTAATAATGTGCACCGCACAATAGCGTACCACGGATCTTCTAACGGTTCTTGGGTAGTTAGGTTGATGCGTTGCGAGTTTAGACGCGGAGTTATGTCTTTGACAAGTACTCGTGGCATTTGGTGTGTGTGTGCGTTTGTGTGTATGTGTAATTGGTAGTTAGTTATAATTGATATATGTGGCTAATATTTAATTGAATTGCTGGTTGATATATGAGCGAAATGTTAGTTGAAGTGTGTGGATTGAGATTTGATTAAAGTGTAGAAAGAAGAAAAAACGAAAAAGATAAAGTAAAATAAACATAAATCTACCCTCACCAAACCCAAATAAAATAACGTCATTTTCTTTTTTTTTCGACTCCAACGTCAACTTCCAAAACATTCGCTTTCAATTCCTAATATATTTCAACAATTTGTTCAGTTTAAAAACTATTTGACAAGCAGAAAGTCTTGCTTTGAGTCAAATTGTTAAAAAATCCAAAAATAAAAGCTTTTTGCCGTTGCCCAGAATCGAACTGAGGTTTCTTCGGCCACAACGAAGTGTACTAACCACTATACTACAACGGCTTATATAATCAAGGTTGTGTGAGTTGAGAATAAGAATCATTTTAAGGATCCATTCAAAAGTCAGAAATGTAAGTAAATTTGGAATTTGAAGGGCTTTATAAACTTTCTCAAATTATTTGAAACCTAAGCAGTATAATTTTGTGAAAAATGATGGATTTCGTATGGTTTAACTAATAATACATTCAATAACATTTTATTCTCAAAGCACACACATACCTTTGAACAAATAACGAACAACATTCAATCAAAAAAAACACTTTATTCCTCTCTCTTTCTCTTAATTCCTCCTTCTCACATTGTTCGGTTGTGTTTATATACATTTTCGTGTGTAATTATTTCGTCAGTTGAGTGTAAAAAAGTAAAAAAAAAAAAACATAGGAACAAAAGCAGAGGAGCAAAAATATAGGAACAAGAAATGAGAAACTCATATTATCAACAAATAACTGAACCAAGCAGACACAATCAATCAACCAAGTTTGACTAACTAGAAGTTTAAGCAACAAATATCAACCTTTCTTTAGTTTTACTCTCTTTTCTGATTGACGTTGCTCTTTTCTAATCGACTATAATCCCTACTGATGTTACATGTTCCTGCTTACGTGGAGTGTAAAAGCCAGTCACCTAGTCATGTATCTGTGCCTCTCTCTCTCTCTCTCTCTCTCTGTAGATGCCTCTCTGAGTGTGTGTCCCGAGCTTAATAGAAAAGCCGTTGGAAATTATTATTTTTTTTTTTTCAACGGCTTTTTTTTAACCTTTAAGGTTAATGGTAGGAGATGTGCGTGCGTGTGTAAGTGTATGTATCACTAGGGGTGCCCATGCTTTGTTATCTATACGCGTTATGTGTGGGCAGTCTCCGATTCCGTACCGAAAAATAGAAAAATGTTGAAAAAGTCGAAAAATGTTGGAAAATGTTGGAAAAAAGAGGGAAAAAAGACCAAAATATCAAATGCAAGTTTAAAAACAAAGAGGATCAAGTAAAAACAGAAATCAAAATTAAATTCAAAAGCAAATGAAAACTACGTATATATATATACATGAAAAAAAGAACATGAATCTAGAGTAAGAAAAAAAACAGACAAATCAAAAACAAATCAACAATCGACAGCAATCAAAGGGAATCAAAAAGAATCAACCATCATTAGCAGTGATATAATACTCCTTACTATCTTCATCTTCAGGCACATCCAGTTCATGAAGAAGCCCTGACCCTACGTCATACATGAGCCCATGAACCTCCAAATCATCATTCGCACAGGCCTCCATGACCAAATCGTTTCTTCGGATATTATGCACTTGCGCAACAACATTGAGTTCTGCCAACCTATTTGCTTTAGCACGCGGATCCTTAATAGCGTCCAACTCTTTTTTGTGACGCGCTTTGACATCTCGAATTCCACGCAGCCAGTTATCAATGAGGCCTAGTTTCTTGGTCGTCAGCGATGCCCAAATGCCTCCACAGTCGTAATGGCCACACACTATAATGTGTTTGACTTTCAGCACCTCGACAGCGTACTGGATCACCGACAATGAGTTCAAGTCGCCATTGGGGACGCAATTGGCTATATTTCGGTGCGTAAACACTTCTCCTGGTAACAAATCCAGACACGTTTCAGGAACACGAGAATCTGAGCATCCGATCCACAGGATTTGTGGGTTTTGACCTTGCGAGTTTGTAGGAAACAAGTACGGCTTGACTGTCTGTAGTCGTTCTGCCCATTCTTGGTTACTCTGGAGAACTTTTTTGAAGGGCGAGTTTGGTGGGAACCGGAAAAGGTCTTTGTATGGAGACATTTTCCGGGGGAGGGAATGGAAATGGGAATGTGAGTAATGTGTTGGGTTTAGTTTGAGGAAATGGCTATTCAGTCTGTAGTCTGATGCTAGTTGACGACTAGAAAAGAGAGTTAGACGGGGTATAGGTTTAGGCACTCGAGACATGGGGTATATTGACTAAGGATATTGGCAATGACAGTGAGTAACAACAAACAATTAAAACAGTAAGTAAAAAAGTTGATTAGCAGATCCAAGTTTTATAAAAAAAAAAAAAAAGTCTAAAGGCACGGCTGGAGAAGCCATTCTAAAATCAACAAGTTGCTGAGGGCACACGTAATCAATGAGTCAGCGCCCAGATTTTTGTTTTTTGCTGAAAATTTTTTTTTTTTTTTTTTTGCGAGGTTTGTTTAACGGGTTATAAAAAACGATGGGAAACAAGGGAAAGTGAGCAGTGAACGGATCGAGGCTACATTGAGGAAAAGAAGATCATGGGCATCCATATTCATTCGATATTTAGCTCTTATAAATTGGCACAAAACGCTCTTATTGGCTGCGCTTCCTTGCTACTCTGTGACATGCCATGAAATGCCAGCTATTGTTATCCTACTGACGTTTCGCGAAAAATGATTCAAAGGCAGGGTAACCGCACGGCTAGAAAATTTTTTTTAACTTTGAGAAAACACCACAAACGGCCAAAAAAATCAGATGTGCGGAAATGGTGCCAAAAGTCAGGACCTAATGATTCAACACCAGACTTAATTAGAAAAACACGATTTAAAATAAACAAATTGCATGAAATATGGTCAACCAGTATGTATTTTAGCTATAAATACAGATATAATCATCAACCCAACAATAAAACCATGGCCAATCAAATGTAGAGCAAACATTCACCTACCAGTGTTTCTTGCTTCTTTAAAAAATTTTACTTGGGAAAAAAAAAAAAAAAAAATAGAACAAAAATCAAAAAATTAAAAAAAAAAAAAAATTTCAAGATATATATATATATTCCAACGGAAATCCCATTGATTTCCTTTTTTCTCTCTTCTTTTTTCTTCTTCTTCTTCTTCTTCTTCTCTTTTCTCTCTTTCTTCTTCTCCTTTTTCTTCCTCGTCTTCCAACCTTTTTTTTTCTTGTGTGGTACTTTGTTGTGATTATCTCTCTCTCAATAATAATATTTAAACAATATCTCTCTCTCTCTCTCTCTCAAAATTTTTATTGTTATAATTTTATTATTCTCTCTCTCTCAATCCCAATTTTCTCTTTTGTTTTTTTCCAATTCTTTAACTAGCTATTGAAAAAAACTATATTTTATAAAACTTATTTTTATTAAACCCATTCAAATTATCATTTAAAGAAAAATAAAAGGAAGATCGAGGTGAGTTTTAAAGGAATTCTTGATTCAATATCAATGATCTCAATCTAACAGCTTTTTTCAAACTTTAATGGAATTTTCAATGAATTTTTCATTCTTTGAAACCTTCTTGATTCTATTCATTCATTCATTATTAATTATAGCCTATATTCTTTCTCCATTCTAAAACCATATTTTCAGTTTTACAATTTCAACTAAAAGATTTATAAAGGTATGTATATTCTATTTTCTATTTTTTTCCCGCTTTTGCGCTGTCTTTTTTTCTTTGTTTTTCTAACGCTTTGTCTCTAACACACTTTTTTTTTAGATGTCTGTTTCACTGCCAATCTTCCCTGCCTTGCAGCCTGAACATAAGCTCACCACCCTTGAGCTTAAGGATGGTAAAGTCATCCAGGGTTACTCCTTCGGTGCCGACACCTGTGCTGCTGGTGAACTCGTTTTCCAAACCGGTATGGTTGGTTATCCCGAGTCAATCACCGATCCCAGTTACCAAGGTCAAATCCTTGTTATCACCTTTCCTTTGGTTGGTAACTACGGTGTTCCCTCCAGAACTGAAATGGACCCCTTAGTCAAGTCTCTTCCACGATACTTTGAATCCTCCAAGATCCATGTCGCTGGTCTCATTGTCGCTTCCTACACTGAGGAATACTCCCACTACCTGGCCACTTCTTCTTTGGCCCAGTGGCTCAAGGAAGAAAATATCCCTGCCATCTACGGTGTTGACACCAGAGCTCTTACTCAATACATCAGAACTCAAGGTTCTACTCTCTCTAGAATCTTGACTCAAAAGGACGTCGTTGATCCTGCTGCCACTTCCTGGGCTGCCAACTTCAACTCCATCGAGTGGTCTGACCCCAACAAGCGTAACCTTGTTGATGAGGTTTCTACCAAGAAGCCCACTATTTACTCTCCCAGCCCAGACTCTGCTCTCAAGGGTCCTGATGGCAAGGTTATTCGCATCTTGGCCGTCGATGTTGGTATGAAGTTCAACCAGATCCGCTGCTTTGTCTCTAGAGGCGTTGAGCTCAAGGTTGTTCCTTGGGACTACGACTTTACCAACGAGCAATACGATGGTTTGTTCATTTCCAACGGTCCTGGTGATCCTGAAACTGTCAGCCTCGTTTCTGAGCGTCTTTCTCCCTTGATCCAGCCAAACTACAAGAACAAGAAGCCTATTTTTGGTATCTGTTTGGGTCACCAATTGTTGGCTCTTTCTTCTGGTGCCACTACCTCCAAACTCAAGTTTGGTAACAGAGGTCATAACATTCCTGCTACTAACCTTATCAACGGTCGTTGTTACATCACTTCTCAAAACCACGGTTTCGCTGTTGATGTTGATTCGCTCAGCAATGGCTGGAAGGAACTTTTCGTCAACGCTAACGATGGCTCTAACGAAGGTATCTACCACGAATCCGAGCCATTCTTCTCTGTTCAGTTCCACCCTGAATCCACTCCTGGTCCTCGCGATACTGAGTTCTTGTTTGACGTTTTCTTAAAGACCGTTGTCGACTTCAAGACTAATGCTGTCGCCAAGGCTGTCGAGTTCCCTGGTGGCCTTAAGGCTGACAACGACGCTAAGCACCCACGTGTCAAGGTTGAAAAGGTTTTGGTTCTTGGTTCTGGTGGTCTTTCTATTGGTCAGGCCGGTGAGTTTGATTACTCTGGTTCCCAGGCCATCAAGGCTTTGAAGGAGGAAGGTATCTACACCATCTTGATCAACCCTAATATTGCTACTATCCAAACCTCCAAGGGTCTTGCTGACAAGGTCTACTTCCTTCCTGTTACCCCCGAGTTTGTTCGCAAGGTTATCAAGCACGAGCGTCCTGACGCCATCTACGTCACCTTTGGTGGTCAAACTGCTTTGAACGTTGGTATCCAGCTCAAGGACGAGTTTGAAGGCCTTGGTGTCAAGGTTCTTGGTACTCCTATTGATACCATTATCACCACTGAGGATCGTGAACTCTTTGCTCGTTCCATGGAGGAAATCGGTGAGAAGGTTGCCAAGTCCCAAACTGCCTCTTCTTTGCCCGAGGCTCTTGAAGCTGTTAAGGAAATTGGCTTCCCTGTTATTGTCCGTGCTGCCTATGCTCTTGGTGGTCTTGGTTCCGGTTTCGCTGAGAATGAACAGCAGCTCATTGAGCTCTGTAACAAGGCCTTTGCTGCTTCTCCTCAGATCCTTGTCGAGCGTTCCATGAAGGGCTGGAAGGAAATCGAGTACGAAGTTGTTCGTGATGCCTTTGACAACTGTATCACTGTCTGTAACATGGAGAACTTTGATCCTCTTGGTATCCACACTGGTGACTCTATTGTCGTTGCTCCTTCCCAGACTCTTTCTGACGAAGACTACAACATGCTCAGAACCACCGCCGTCAACGTTATTCGTCACCTTGGTGTTGTTGGTGAATGTAACATTCAGTACGCTCTTAACCCCTTCTCCAAGGAGTACTGCATTATCGAAGTCAATGCTCGTCTTTCCAGATCTTCTGCTTTGGCTTCCAAGGCTACTGGTTACCCATTGGCTTTCATTGCTGCCAAGCTTGGTCTTAACATTCGTCTCAACGAGATCAAGAACAGTGTCACCAAGGTCACCTCTTCCTGCTTCGAGCCTTCTCTTGATTACGTTGTTGTCAAGATCCCCAGATGGGATTTGAAGAAGTTTACCCGTGTCAGCAAGGAGCTTTCTTCTTCCATGAAGTCCGTTGGTGAAGTCATGTCTATTGGCAGAACCTTTGAAGAAGCTATCCAAAAGGCTATCCGTTCCACTGACTACCACAACCTTGGTTTCAACGCTACTGATGCCCTCATGTCTATTGACATTGACTCTGAGCTCCAAACTCCTTCTGACCAGCGTCTTTTCGCCATTGCCAATGCTCTTGACAGCGGATACTCTGTTGACAAGGTCTGGGGCATGACCAAGATTGACAAGTGGTTCTTGAACAAGCTCCAGGGTCTTATCCACTTTGCCAAGCAGATTTCCCACTTCAAGGTTGGCGACATTCCTCTTCCTCTTCTCAGAGAAGCTAAGCAGCTTGGTTTCGAAGACCGTCAGATTGCCAAGTTTGTTGGTTCCAACGAAATGACTGTCCGTCGTCGTCGTGTTGAAGCTGGTATCACTCCCTTTGTCAAGCAGATTGATACTGTTGCTGCTGAGTTCCCTGCTTATACCAACTACCTCTACCTCACCTACAACGCTGATTCTCACGATGTTACTTTCGAGGACCACGGACACATTGTTCTTGGTTCTGGTGTCTACAGAATTGGTTCTTCCGTTGAGTTTGATTGGTGTGCTGTCAGAACTGTTAGAACTCTTCGTGAGCAGGGTGCCAAGACCATTATGATCAACTACAACCCTGAAACCGTTTCTACCGATTATGATGAGGCTGATCGTCTTTACTTTGAAGTCATCAACATGGAACGTGTTCTTGATATTTACGAGCTTGAACAATCTGCTGGTGTTGTTGTTTCCATGGGTGGTCAAACCTCCAACAATATTGCTTTGAACCTTCACCGTCAAAACGTCAAGATTCTCGGTACTTCTCCCGAAATGATTGACTCTGCCGAAAACAGATACAAGTTCTCTCGTATGCTTGATACTATTGGTGTTGACCAGCCTGCTTGGAAGGAACTCACCTCTTTTGACGAAGCCGAGATCTTTGCCGAAAAGGTTGGTTACCCCGTTCTTGTCCGTCCTTCTTACGTTCTTTCTGGTGCTGCCATGAACACTGTTTACTCCAAGGACGATTTGCGCAGCTACCTCCAACAGGCTGTTGAGGTTTCCCGCGAGTACCCCGTTGTTATTACCAAGTACATTGAGAATGCCAAGGAAATTGAAATGGATGCTGTTGCTAAGGATGGTAAGCTTATTATGCACGTTGTTTCTGAGCACGTTGAAAACGCTGGTGTCCACTCTGGTGATGCTACCTTGATTGTTCCTCCTCAGGATCTTGACCCCGAAACCGTCAAGCGTATTGTTGTCGCCACTGCCAAGATTGGTAACGCTTTGAACGTTACTGGCCCTTACAACATTCAGTTCATTGCTAAGGACAATGAAATCAAGGTTATTGAGTGTAACGTCCGTGCTTCTCGTTCGTTCCCCTTCGTCTCCAAGGTTCTTGGTGTTGATTTGATTGAGATGGCTACCAAGGCCATTTGCGGTTACGATGTTGTTCCATACCCCTTGAAGGATATTCCTGAAAACTACGTTGCCATCAAGGTTCCTCAGTTTTCGTTCTCTCGTCTTTCTGGTGCTGATCCCATTCTCGGTGTTGAAATGGCTTCCACTGGTGAGGTCGCTACCTTTGGTCGCAACAAGTACGAGGCTTACCTCAAGTCTTTGATTGCCACTGGCTTTTCTCTTCCCAACAAGAACATTTTGCTTTCTATTGGTTCTTTCAAGGAAAAGATGGAGCTCTTGCCTTCTGTCAAGAAGCTTCACCAGCTCGGCTACCACTTGTTTGCTACTGCTGGTACTGCTGATTTCATCCAGGAACATGGCATCCCTGTCCAGTTCCTTGAAGACTTGAACGAGGCTGAAGGTGAAAAGTCTGAGTACTCCTTGACCCAGCACTTGGCCAACAACTTGATTGACTTGTACATCAACTTGCCTTCTTCCAACCGTTTCAGACGTCCTGCCAACTATGTTTCCAAGGGTTACCGTACCAGAAGAATGGCTGTCGACTATGCTGTTCCTTTGGTCACCAACGTTAAGAATGCCAAGTTGCTTGTTGAGGCTATTGCCAGAAACACTTCTCTTGAAATTTCTTCTGTTGATTTCCAGTCTTCTCACAGAACCATCCAGCTTCCTGGTCTCGTCAGTGTTGCCACTTATGTTCCTTCCATCACCACTGCTGGTTCTAAGGAACTCCAGAAGGTTTTGGAGGCTTCCCTTGCTTCTGGTTTCACCATGAACAGATTGCTTCCTATTTCCAAGACTGGTTTGATCACCAACGCTCAGGATCTCAGCATTGCTCAGGCTAACGCCTCTTCTGGTCATGCTGCCACTGACTACAACTTTTCCGTTGCTGCCACCACCACCAATGTTTCTGAACTTTCTCACCTCACTGGCTCTGTCGGTTCTTTGGTTGTTCCTTACAACTTCCTTAGCGCCAACGACAACACTGTCGAGTCTCTTTCTCAGCACATTTCTTCTTGGCCTTCTTACAAGCCTATTGTCACTGACGCCAAGGCTGCTTCTATTGCCTCCATCCTTTTGTTGGCTTCTCTTCACAACAGACCCATCCACATTACCAATGTCACTTCTAAGCAGGACATCAACTTGATTGCCCTCTCCAAGGAAAAGGGTCTTAAGGTCACTTGCGATGTTCCTATCTATGCTCTCTTCTACTCTGCTGAGGAGTTTGGTTTCAACATCTTGCCTACCAAGGAAGATATTGCTTCTCTCTGGAAGAACCTTGCCATTATTGACATTTTCTCTATTGGCTCTCTCCCTGCCAGACTTGCTGCTAAGCTTGGTACTGAGACTACTGCTGCTGGTATCTCTGATGCTTTGCCTCTTCTTATTTCTGCTGTTGATGCTGGTAAGCTCACCATGAACGACATTACTCTTCGTTTGTCTACCAACCCCATGCAGATTTTCGAGCTCCACGAGCAGCCCGAGACCACTGTTGAGATTGATCTCGACAGAGTCAGCGATGCCACTTTCAACGGTAAGCCTTTGAAGGGTTACGTTGAGCGTGTCAAGTTCTACGGCAAGACTGTTGCTCTTAACGGTGAACTCACTTCTACTCAGAGATCTGGTAAGGACTACTCTTCAGTCTTGCTTCCTCACGTTGCTGCTTTGGCTGAAGCTGCTGGAAACACAAACACTTCTACCACTTTGAGTGAAGCTGTTCCTTTGGCTCCTATCACTACTGCCAGTGTTGCTCGTTCCACGAGATTGTCATTCTCTGCTCCTTCTGGCGATCTCAAGACTGCACTTTCCACTCCTTTACACAAGCGTGTTGAAGTCAACACTTCTTCTGCTTCTTCTGATGTCGCTGAAGAACCCACTTCTCCTATTGAGGAAGCTACTAAGATCATCACTGAGCCTTCTGCTCCTTCTGCCATCCGCGACGCTCTTCGCAACTCTCCTTTCCTCCGCAGACACGTTACTTCTGTTTCTCAGTTCTCTCGATCTGATCTTCACAGACTTTTCGCCACTGCCCAGGAAATGCGTCTTGCTGTTGAACGTGTTGGTGTTTTGGATATCCTCAAGGGCCGCCTCCTCACCACCTTGTTTTTCGAGCCTTCTACTCGTACTTCCTCTTCTTTTGATGCTGCCATGCAGCGTCTTGGCGGCCGCGTCGTTGCTGTTTCCACTTCCACTTCCTCTGCCAAGAAGGGTGAAACTCTTCAGGATACAATCCGCACCATGGCCTGCTACTCTGACGCCATTGTCTTGAGACACCCTGACGAGACTTCTGCTTCTATTGCTGCCAAGTACTCTCCTGTTCCTGTCATCAACGGCGGTAACGGTTCTGTTGAACATCCTACCCAAGCATTCCTTGATCTTTTCACTATCCGTGAAGAACTCGGTACTGTCAACGGTATCACCATCACTTTTGTTGGTGACTTGAAGTACGGCCGTCCCGTCCACTCACTCTGCAAGCTCTTGCAGTACTACAACGTCAAGATCAACTTGGTCAACCCCACCGAGCTTGCTCTTCCTGACTATATCAAGCAGTCCATCAAGGCTTCTGGCCACTTGGCTACTGAAAGCGCCAAGCTCACCGATTCTATCATTTCTTCTTCCGACGTTATCTACGTCACCCGCATCCAGCGCGAGCGCTTCCCTGACGTTTCTGTCTATGACCGTCTCAAGGATTCTTATGTCATTGACAACTCTGTGCTCTCAAAGGCTAAGAAGCACATGTGCATCATGCATCCTTTGCCTCGCAACAATGAAATTGCTGAAGAAGTTGATTTCGATTCCAGAGCTGCTTACTTTAGACAAATGAGATATGGCTTGTTTGTCAGAATGGCTTTGTTGGCTATGGTTCTTGGTGCTGAAATTAGTTAAGTACCTCATGGCTATTATAGCCAATAGTTAATAACTACCTTTTACCAACTATAATACCTTAAAAAAGAAAAAATACCACACCCACCCACCCACAACTACACCACCCCCCCCAAAATAGAAAAAAAAACCAATTTTAATATTTTTTTTGCAACTTTAGAGAGAGATTGCTTTTTTTGTTTATATTATATATATATACTTATATGTACATTTGTTTAAAATTTTTTTAATAAAAAGAGAGATTTATTAAAATCAGTGCCGAAGAAGGGTTTTAAAAGAGTTTGAGCTCAAAAATTGTAAATGTGTTGAAGAGAGTTTATAGTTTTGGTTTCTTTGATACGAAAACGATTTTGACAGATTTGTTGATGGTAAACGAGGTAGCGTTTCTTTTGTGTTGAAAAGTTGATTCTTTTATTAGAGCTTTTTTTTTTTTTTTTTTTCTTGAACAAGACCAATTGCTAATGTACTTTGTATATGCTTTGTCAGTAGCTACGACCAAAGGCTAATACTTAAAAGCTGTACAGAAGAGACTTCTTGTCTTGTTGTTTTTGGGTATCTAGTATATTTATCAAAGAAAAAAAAAAAAAAAAATTCGAGGGACTTCAAATATTCAGTAACCACACACTTTTCGGAATTACCAGCCACAGTCTAAACTCAAAAACCAGGCAATTTAATACAACCAGAAAAAATAAAAACTGTCACAATCCACTTCCACGAATTAGTAAAAAGTAGATTTGGTAGGTACAGTAGTTATTTAATATATATTTTTCACTTTTCTTTACCAAAAAAAACCATTAATCCCAACTTTCCATACTTTTCCCAAACTACCAAAAAACCTACTTTTTTTTTTTTTTTTCTCAAACCAATTAAACTCGAAAACTACGTAACCCAAAACAAGTACAACTTTAAAAATCAACCACCATCCATAGCACTCTCAAATCACCAAAAAATGTCGGGTTAAGCAAAGGTCTATGATGCAAAAAAAAAAATAAGCATTTGCGTTAGCCCGGAGTCGAACCGGGGGCCCAACGATGGCAACGTTGGATTTTACCGCTAAACCACTAACGCTATATCGACTCGGTATCGATGGGTGATGTTGCACTCAGCGTGAAAGAATTTTTAAATTTGAGACTTTTTGGGATCGAAAGTTCCGCAGATTTTATCGAAGCGAACCACTAAAGCCAAGAAATATCTGTATAGGAACGGGTAAATACAAGGTTTTTCAGCAGCAGCTATGGACTTCTAGATTTAATCAATGGAATTCGTGGATGGAAAGTTTGGAAGGCGTTAAAAAATGGAAAGCACTAAAGTACGTCAATTCGAAAGGTCAAAGGGAAGTCGTTACTCAATTTCAAAAGGCAGACGGCTCCCTGACAATAAACACAAATTAAAAGTGACATGATATTTGGAAGGCTGTTGTGGCAGAAATTGACCATGGAGCCGAAACGGAAATCGAACCTGAAGCTGACGAAAGGTGGCCAAAGCTCAAGATTGAGGAAGCCAATCCTGCTTTGAGCCTTACGCCAAGCAACAAGGCAGCTGGTGAAGACGGAATTACTGGAAAGGTTTTGAAAGAAGCCTGGAAGAACCCATATTTTCAAGCTTCTCTAGGCCTGTGTGGAATTCTGTTTCTTGTAAGCTAGTATCAGGACTCATGCTCGGGCTGACATAGAAACAAGCTAATAATTGATGTTTTGAAAATCTACAAATAGTTGAAGGATGGCTACAACGCCTATGTTATATAATTATATAACCCTTGAATAATATGAATTGAACTTGAACTGGGTCCAAAGTGGTTGATTATTGACATTCTGGGATAATAATAGTAGCTTATGCACTAGAACGAAGAAAATTGGTCAGGATTAGTTGTTTGAGTTGATCAAGCCAAGAAAAGTTGATTTAATTGTAGGTGGGTGTTGCGAGCAATGTTGAGGAACTAGTTGGAGAACGCTTTTTTTTTTGATTTACATTTGCTTACAATTATCCTTTTTTTTAGAATTGTAAATATAAGAAGCAGAAAATATCAATGGAATTTGTTGTTTCACTATTCTTTTACTCAAAGCCCAACAAAAAGAAGTCAGATATATCATTTTAGCCAAGTATTTTCTCCAACTATTTCTCTCTTTCGAATAGCATCAAAAAGGAACTCAAACAATTGTGTGTAACCTTCATTAATATATATATATATATATATATATTAAAAACCGAAAGCGAAATATATGTCAATGACTCCAGCTTAATATGAATTTAGACGGCCTCTTTTTCTTAACTTTTTAACAAGTTAAAATAATTACAAGACAATTTAGTGAAGTTTTTGACAATCACTTTTATCGTAAAAATACTTGTCTCAAACCAGAAAATCATTTTGAAAACGTAAAGTATATAAATAGTGATACTGTTTGACTAGTTTCTACATAATATGTAAACCTTTTTGTCTAACGTTCCTCTTTAAGGCATATTCAAAACTACTAGATATGGTTACTTATATTTAGATAACAAATCTTACACATAGTTTGTGTGTGTGTTTTTGCAGAAATGCAAAAGTGAGAGACAGAAGCTGTTATTGGCTCGATTGATATAAGCATCAAACTTCAAGCAACAGAACCAATAAACGTTTTGTTGACATACAAACGTTGTTATCTTTTAAAGAATGCCAAAAGCCAAAGAAAAAAGAATATGTACAGTTTATCTACTGCCTAGTTACCAATAAGACTAGTATGCTTATTTGTCAATTCAGGCAGAATCAAAGTAACTAGCCCATTCTCTAATTTTGCCAGCGTTATACAAGTTTTTTCAAGAGTATTTTATTCATTATCACGATTTGGGAATATGCTAGTATACTTGGGCTCATTATTTTTCTTAAGCAGTATTAAAGACTTGTAAGATTCGTATTTTAAAAAAACTCATATGAGTATATTTTGTTAGACTGATTCTTAAAAAAAACATAAATGTAAACATAATTTCCACACTATTTGACCAAGCCCCAATGCATGCATATATATCCATAAACACATACCCAAGGAAAGAAAAAAAAAAAAAACGTTAATATCTATTCAAAAAAAACTATATAATATGACAGTAACATAAATCATATGAAAAAAAAAAATCATAACATTTACTGATCTACAAATCATTTTCTTTCATTTGCTCTTGTTATACTCCTTTTTTATTTCTTTTTTTTTACCAATCATCATTATCATCTTCATCATCACTAGCACCAACCTGATTCTTTCTCTTATTCAACGCAACAGACAACGCATCTGCCAACGACGTAGGAGCACCTCCAGGCCCTCCGCCTGGCCCAGGATTCGCAGATGGAGGCGGTGCTTGCCCTTTAGCTTCCAAAAGCAACACGCTTGGACGATCAAGGTGTGTCTTGTCAACCTTCTTGAGCGATCCAATACCACCGGATCCGCGGATACTCGCGAAAAGTGCACCTCTGTCAGCGTTAATGGCACCATTCGGTAATGCTGCTGGAGGACCACCCAAATTGGGAAGTGCAGGAGGTGGTGGTGGACCACCTGCTGTTGAACTGAGATTTGGGGCTGGAGCTGGAGGAGGTGGTGGTGGTGGACCGCCTGAAGAAGCAAAGTTGGGAGCTGGAGCTGGAGGAGGAGGTGGTGGTGGACCTCCAGAAGATGATCCATAACTTGGGGCTGGGGCTGGAGGTGGTGGAGGAGGAGCAGATGTAGAAGCTGGAGCCTGGACTACAGGAGGCGTGTAACTAGGAGTTTTAGGAGGTGGAGGAGGAATATACGGAGCAGCGGCTGGAGCGGCTGGAGCAGTTGGAGCAGTTGGAGCAGCAGAAATACTACCTTGGGTGTATGGATTAGAAGTTGGGGGTGTAAATGAGTAAGCTGGAGCTCCACGAGAAGGAGGTGGTGGTGGTGGAGGACCTCCGCCAGGTCTTGATGGAGGAGGAGGAGGAGCATTGAAACCAGGAGTACCGTAATTTGGAACTCTTGGGGGAGGAGGTGGTGGAGGGCCTGGAGCAGCACCATTGGGAGTACCATAACCACTAGAAGTAGTGGGAGGGTATTGCTGATAAGGACTGGCACCGTAAGGAGTGGGCGGAACTGTGCGAGCAGGAGGTGCTGGCGGCTGAGCACCAAAGTTTGGAGTATAGTCCAAACCAGGCATGATAGGAGTTCGTGGAGGTAATGAGGGAGGTGCAGGTAAAGGTCTGTCTTGTAGCGAAGAAGGTGCTAAGCCTGGAGCTGGAGGTGTTCTACCTGGGAGGGCAGGAGAACCAGCAGGAGGAGGAACTGTTCTAGGAGGAAGTGGAGTAAATGGTGGAGCCTGAACAATGCCAGTCGAGCTAGTAGAACCAGCGCTAGGAGTGCTAGAACCTGGAGTAGTAGGTTTGTTGGGCACATGAGAACCAATAAAAGGCATTGGGGGTGGAACTCTATGGGGTACCGCGCGAGGAGAAGCTGGCGTCGACGATTCTGGAGATTCAGATTCAGAATCCTGGTTAGTGTCAGACAAAGCCGGAGACTGTTCAGAAGGTGGAGTTGGAGCAGCAGCAGAAGAGCCAGCTGGAGGAGGTGGCGGAGGAGGAGCTCTTGCTCGTCGAGCTGAAGATGGAGGTTCCATAGTAGCTGGAGACGATGGAGCAGAAGGTGAGCTGTACGAGTCAAAGGTATCAGTATGGTATTTACGAGGAATTGGAGGCTCTAAACCTACCAATGGACCACCTTGCTGGCGAATATACTGCTTGATGAATTCGCGGTTATCAGCAATCATTTCCTCTGTGATTCCTTGAGAAGCTAATTCTGCGTACAAAGGTCTCCATTCTTCAGGAGGTTTATCATCATAGTACACTACACCAGTGTTTAAGTGAATACGGTTGCGTAATCCAGAAGGATCACCACGAGGACCTTGCTGAACAGGAGCAGGTTGAGCAGCAGCAACCTTCTTAAGCGCAATTGCATTCTTGTTGTTCAGTGTAGCTTTAGAAGCATACTTCTCACGGTGCTGGACCTTTTTCAAAAAGTGAGCAGCTTCAGACTCATCTGCAAAGAGCAAACCAGCATAACAGTCGTCCAATTCAAACGAATGGAAAAAGGTTCTGTCTTGGTGATACTGGAAATCCACATATAGTTCCTGGTCCCATAAGACTCCACCATTACCAATGATATCCACGAGTTTGAAAAAAAAGGTATGTCCAACAAGGTCATCAACTAAAGCCAGGGCTCCACTAAGCCCGGTATAAGTCCAATTGCTTTTGTCAGGGTATGCAATATAAAGCCGGGCTACAGCCACAGTGATAATTTTATTAGCAGGCTTTGGAATTGCACGCTTAACTTTTTCTTTTTCAGCGTTGTTGATTAACCCCATTGTTGCTTGGTGGTTGTGTCTGGGAAAAAAAAAAAAAAAAAAAGGTTTAAAATTGGGTGTGTGTTTTTTCTCCAGCGTAAAAGAAGCTTATATTTCTAGACATAAGTCTGTGTGTGTGTGTGTGTGTCCACAAACATATAAAATGAAAACAGGCGTCTACAGGCTAGAGTGGCAATGTCGCATGTGATAAACACGTGACTATATAAGTACTTTAATAAATTTTTTTTTATGAGTAGACTTTTTTTTTTTTATTTTTTTTTATTACCCAACAACATTTTTTATTATTACTACACTATTATTTTATCATAATGTCTGGACGTCAAGGTGGAAAACTCAAGCCTCTTAAGGCTCCCAAGAAGAAGAACAACGAGTTCGAAGATGACGAAGATGCTGCTTTCAAGGCTAAGCAAAAGGCTGATGCCCAGGCCCGCAAGGATATGGCCGCTAAGGCTTCTAAAGGTGGACCTCTTGTCACTGGCGGAATCAAGAAGTAAGTTTTTTTTTTTCCCCTGATGTTTTTACTATAGTTGTAATTCTTACATCCCATTATGATGGCTGTGTTTGAGTATTAACGTGTAACTAACATGTGTTAATTAGGTCTGGCAAGAAATAAATTTGATTCAAATACAAATACACCGCCTCGTTCAGTTTTGACGGTTGGGTGCGTGTGACGTAATTTGGATTTCATGTTGAATACTTGTATTTTTTTATTTTGTAATTTCAAAATCTTGAAAACAATAAAGAAAGACTTTTTTGAAAATTTGAACGTCTTGTATGCTTATACATGGAAGGGCTGGAAGAGTTGTAGGTTTAAAAATGGTTCTTGTTTATGAAATGACAGTATGGAGGTACTTAATATAGTGCCAGATAATTTGATTATGAACTGCTTCTTGATAGTTTGGACATTTTAAATACCATTTATGTTAATATTAAGTACGGTTATTAGTTTCTCAGTGCTTGGTTATCTGTAGATCAGAAAACAGCTATTAATATCAGATCAATCAAATGACCTTGAATAACAGTGTGCTCAGATACAAAAAAAAAAAAAAAAAAAAAAAAATTGGGCACAAATGTTAAGCACCAATATTCACAAATTCACAAAACTACTCATAGTACCCATTTTAAACCACCTATTTGTGTATTTGAATTCCTATTCAATAAATTAATAAATATCATACTTTATAGCATTTACCCCTACAATCACAATCTTGCTTTACCAGTAGACACTTTATCCCAATCACTATCAGTCAAAGGCACATATGTCTTGCCATTCAACCAGTAAATAGTTTCCTCATTACCAGCCTCGTTATCCTTTCCAAACTTTTGATTACGGTACTGCTTCTTGACAACCTTGTTATTACCAGTACTTTCAATTTTGTCAACAAATTTAATAAACACTGGCACGGCGTAGCGCGGGAGCTGAGAAAGCATGTATGGACCAAGCTCTTGGATAAAGTTTTCGTCAGGCGTTGTTGAGCCGTTGCTCATTTGAATCACTGCAAATCCAGCACGTCCTTCGTGACGTGGAACGCTGACACCAACAACCACTGCTTGATGAATAGGTCCTTCACTATCGGAGTTTTCTTTCTTTTTAAAAGACGTGAGCACATGTTCAACTTCATTTGTAGCCACGTTTTCACTTTTCCATCTAAACGTGTCACCCATTCGGTCCACAAAGTACAAAAACCCTTCATTGTTCTTTTTCAACAAATCGCCAGTCCGATAATACGCATCTCCCTTTTTAAACACATTGTAAATAACCTTGTCAGAAGTTGACTTGTTGTCGCCGTGATATCCTCTAAAGCTTTCGTGGACTCTTGTGGGACCAGCCAGTTTGGATATCATTTCGCCAGGCTCACCAGCCTTGGGTTTGCGACAGAACCCGGTCTTGGGATCTCTCCAAATGATGGGCGTGCTGTCATCAGAAATGGCGTCTGTGTCTATTTTGACCAGGGTATGCTTTTGCTGAAGAACCAGCCAATTGAGAAATTTTCCGTACTTGCCCACAGCACCTACACCAAACTCGCCGGATTGGTAGTTGGTAGTAGCAAACGGACCTTCTGTAGACGCGAAAAACTCACCAACAATAGGCACGTTAAACCTTTCTTTAAACTGTCGCCAGATGTCTGGTCTCATTCCATTTCCGGTAGCCAAGCGGACATGGTGCTTACGCTCGTCGGGCGATTTAGGTGAATTGACAAGGTATCTGCAAGTTTCTCCGACATACTGAACAACAGTCGCGTCGGAAAGTTTTGCTTGTGTCCAGAAAGTAGATGTAGAAAACTTGTGACCGATTGCAATTGAAGCACCTGCCGAGAATGCTGCAGCAACGCCTAGCACTGAGGCGGTTCCGTGGTATAATGGCATAGCAGTGTATAACCGGTCAGAGGGACCGAGCTGGACGGCACATGCGAATTGGCGAGCACCAACATTAAACTTTGTCCAAGGCACGATCGCAGCCTTTGGAAGGCCAGTGGTTCCAGATGTGTAGACATATGCAGCGAGGTCCCAGTGGTTATGTTCAGGATGACGTTGAGAGTTTGGAACTCGAAGTGGCTCAGCGCTAGAAACAAGAGATTCAAATGTGCTGTCCATAACGACTATAGGAGTGCCCGACAGTTTATTGCGAACAGTGTCGACGCATTTCAGAATATCAGGATCATTTTCAACTAAAAACAGAGTGGATTCGGCAGTCTTGACGCAGTGGACTAAAGACTCGTTTGCAAGGTTATAATTGATAAAAGCAGGGGCAGCTCCTAATGACCACAACGCAAACCAAGCAAACAAAAACTGAGGCCCGTTTGTGCAGTCCAGAGCTACTACTGACTTGTCATTAACACCGTAATGATTGTGCAACACAGACGCATATTTCAACACGTTGGTATAAAATTGAGCAAATGTGTACTTATCAACTTGAAAACAACTGTCTAGTTCTTCCGAAGTGAGGGAAGTAACGTCTTTTGATGGAAGAGGTTTAATTTGACGCGGGAACACAAGCGCGACATCGTTAGGACGTGATTTGGCTAATCGCTCAAACATGTAAAAGTTGTTGACTTGTCCTGTATAGACTTCCTTTTGAAACGCAATCAGGTTGTACACGACTCTTTTTATAAGACTAGCATCTTCAGAGATAAAGGTTTTAGCTTCTAAATAAGCAGCGCCTAGAGCAGCAGCAGCAAGAACCTGAAGTTTATTAGGCATTTTCACAAAAAAAAAAAAAAAAAAAAAAAAGTTGAGTGGTTATGAGTAACTAATATGAATGAAAAATAAAGCTTGATTTCTTTCTTTTTTTCTTGTGTGTTATTCCGTTCCGTAAAGTCAGTCGTTTAAGACTGAGTAAATCTTAACCAAGTTAGTCAACTAACTGAAACGCTAACTAAGTCATTTTAGTTAACATTACCTAATCATTACAAATATAACCGTGTACCGTGTTTCCCAGGCAATATTGTTTACATTTTCCCAAATTGGTAATCGGTCTGCGGCGTGTGTGTAGGCGAAAAGTAAACAACTGTAAACAAAACAATTTTTTAAAAAAATCAACTGTTCTCCATCAAAAACTCTTTCTTTTCTTGTTTTGTTGTTGTTTACTACTGTTGTTTTTTCATTTTTTCATTTTTCACATTCGCCAAAACCTCCAAATTCATCAAAAAATAGATATATTCATAGTATATATATATAACCGTATATATATACCTACAAAACGACACTGAAATGTCAGTTCCGCCAATCGAATTCCTCAAAGACCGCATCTATTTGGCGGCTTATGACTCGCCTCCTAAAGATACCGCTAGTTTAGTCCATTTTTCAATTGACGAAGACTTACTCTACAATGCCTTTTATCACGACTTTGGACCTCTTCATATTGGCCATTTGTACCGGTTTGCTGTGATTCTTCACGAGGTTTTGGGCAGTGAAGCCAACGCTGGAAAGGCTGTATGCCTCTACTCGCGTGCAAATCCTCGAGATAGAGCTAATGCTGCTTGTGCTCTGTGCTGCTATATGGTCCTACTTCAGGCATGGCCTCCTCACTTAGCAGTAGCTCCTATTTCTCAAGCTGACCCGCCATTTATGCCTTTTCGTGACGCTGGATATGCTCCTGCAGACTTTGTACTCACTATTCAGGATGTTGTGTATGCCATTTGGCGTGCTAAGGAATATGGACTAATTGATCTCAGAACTTTCAATTTGGAAGAGTACGAACGGTACGAACGAGTGGATCAGGGTGATTTTAATGAAATTCCTCCCTATTTTATCGCATTTGCATCTCCTTCTCAAACTCCTGCTGAACAGCGTGCTGGCACTATCAACTACCCATGTCAACAGGTCCTGGACTACTTTGTGTCTCATGGCGTGCAGTTAGTGGTTCGTTTGAACTCGTTTTTATACGACAAGGCTATTTTTGAAGACCGTGGAATTAAGCATGTGGACTTGGTGTTTGACGACGGAACATGCCCGACTATGGACTTTGTCAAAGCATTCATCGGTGCCGTCGAAGGCGTTATTCAGACTCCCGGAGCGAAAGTCGCTGTTCACTGTAAAGCAGGGTTAGGTAGAACCGGGTGCTTGATCGGAGCACATCTCATCTACACTTATGGATTCACTGCACAAGAAGCTATTGCTTACATGCGTTTCATGAGACCCGGTATGGTTGTCGGACCTCAACAACACTGGCTCTATCTTCACCAAAACGAGTTCCGTGACTGGAGACGAACAATGACTGTTTCTAGCAGTGCTTCTGAAAAACTAGCTGGATTCTGCCCACTTGTGCCTAAAACCTCTCTTCGTAACCGCTCCAGAATCTCTTCTGGTGTGTATTCACCAGGTGGCTCTCCACCAAAAACCCCTGAACGCTCAATTCTTCGAGAAGTGGCACACAACTCTGCATTGCCAGTCCCGACGCCGGGACAGCCCCGAAAAGGAAGCCCAATGGCTAAATCTGTCATGTTGGCATCTGCTCGTAAGCCGGTCTCGAGAAAACAGCGTCCAAGCCGTCAGGAAACTGAAGAAGACGAGGATTTGGATGAGGAAGAAGATGGAGACAGAAGAGAAAGTGTGTATCATGATGCAGCTTCTCAACCGCCTGATTCGGCTGTAAATGTTGAAGAGGATATCTACGAAGAAGAAGAAGAAGAAGGTGTGGATGGAAACGAAACTATACGTGGAACTATAACTACAACTACTACCACTACCGGTGGCACGCCTGGAAGCTCATATCCTTCACATGAAGAGTTGTATGAAGTTGGAAACGATACAGTTGTAGATGGAACTCCAGCTGCTGCAGCACTTGCTGCGGCTCAATCCAGTCCCCAACGAGTCCGTGCAAGACCCAACGCAGTTACTGCATCTTCATCATCCATAAAGCGCAGCTCTACCACCAATACCCCCATTTCTTGCTCAGCTACTTTGAAATCCCCAGCATCTCGTTCTATTCCAAGATCAAACAGCAACTCTGTAAAAACACCATTCCAAAGCAACAGCAAGCCGCGTGGGCCTTCTAGACCCAACACAATCCGAACTACAGCTTCTGGATCTCCTGAAAATACTAAATCATTAGACCGTCACGACAATAAATCGAGACATCCAAAGGACTTTAATGGCGGGCCTGCGTCTTCATTAGATGACAATGACGATATGTACCCGTACAACGACGAAGGATACCCTGATGACGAGTACCAAGTCTACAATGACGAAGACGAGTATGAAGTGTATGACGACGAAGGGGCTACAGGTATCGCTGGCGGCACACAAAATGTGAGGGTTGTTGGGTTCCGTGGCCAAGGTACCAATAGCGACGAAGAAGATATGGATGACGAGTACAATATTGGCGAAGAGGTCGACTACGAAAGTGTTCCTCCGTCTTCAGTCATTCGCCGCGCCAATATGCGAACTAACAGTGACGATGATGACGACAACTATGACGAAGATCCTGATTTGGAAAACCAGTATTATGACGAAACTGCTGCTGGAAATAAAGGTTCTGCTACGTATAAGCGTATTTCTTCACAGCAACGGTCTTCATCGCCCACTCGACGAAGCATGTCTGCTAGCTCGTCACCTTCGCGCCGATCCTCTTCGCAGTTTGTAAACACTTCATCTTCACCTTCTCGCCGTGTGTCTGCTGCTCAAATGCACAACAACGGTAACCATTATAGCCAACATCACCACAACCATCATAGTTCAGTTTCGACATCTTCACTTTCTGGTAAAAAGGGATCAGTGGGTTCGTCCAACAACAACTCACCAATGTCTCAAACCGCAATTGTGTCAACATCATCGTCATCCGGAGGTAATGGTATTGGCGTTGGTGGCAGCGGAATTGGAGGCCGTTCAACGTCTCAACGCCAACAACAAATCATCCGTGTCAAGAAGCTGCGATCCAGCAGCGGTCCTGTTCCGGTGCCTGGTGGTGTGCAAGTGACGACGACTACAATGACGGAGACGACAGAGTTTGTGGCCACGACGCCGAACTCTGATCCAAACTTGAGGCATATTAGTAGAACGCCATCTGGGGTTAGAAAAACCAGTGGAGGTGGAAGGATTAGAAGGCAATGAAAAATAAAAAGACAAGTGAGCAAATAACTTGGAAGAAGAAGAGAAAAACCAAAATAGAAGTGAATCAAAAAGAAGATGATGAAAGAGAACGCTAATTGAAAAAAAAAAAATAAAAATGTATCAACAGACGTCCAAAAAAAAAAAAAAAAAAAAAAAAAAAAAAAAAAAAAAAAAAAAAAAAAAAAATTAATACCCATTTATATAAGTCCTTGTTTTTATAATTGTCATTTAGTTTAATATATATATATATTGCATTGTATTACCAAAAAGTGTTTTACATAGTGTCATAAGCTGGTGAATACTATTATTTCCAAACACGAGAAACACACATATATATATATATATATATATATATATATCGACTCGTAAACAGAAGCCCTTGTAAACACTCGTAAACAAAAAAACCCTTATAAACCTAGTACATCCTTGTGCATAACCACCCCCTAACTCTAACTTTCATATAACAACAGCTCACTAACAAGATTTGAAAAATACGAGCTCGTTTTTTTTTTTTTTTTTTTTGTACGTTATACATTTGCATTGCACTAAAGTAGTCATAAATATAAATTAATATTTTACATAAAATTAGTTTTAATTTTATTTTTAAAATTTACCTCTAATTTTCAATGTGTTTGTGTGTAGAGATGCTAGAGATCTTGTTTTCTGAGCCAAAGGTACATCATAAAAGACGTTGGCTGAACTTAAGGGCCTAGCGAGGAGAAGATGAGCAGTAGTCATTACTACGATTCATGCTGAGTTATATAAAGCCAGCTTATTGAAAGGAATATAGAAAATACGAGGGTTTCCAAGGCTTTGTGTAGCTACACGCCCGTACACTTTTATTTGAAACATTTTTTCTCGACAGCTTTATCGTATTTTATTTTTTTTTTGCAAGTCAACGCACACCTTTCATAGTTGCAACTTTTCCCAAATTCATAAAACGAGTTCCCTAACCTTGTCGGAAACTTCTGATCAAGACGAATACGAGGATTT
This sequence comes from Magnusiomyces tetraspermus, assembly GCA_030578715.1. Classification (NCBI taxonomy): domain Eukaryota; kingdom Fungi; phylum Ascomycota; class Dipodascomycetes; order Dipodascales; family Dipodascaceae; genus Magnusiomyces; species Magnusiomyces tetraspermus. The sequence continues at coordinate 41,584 of JAKTYL010000083.1, forward strand.
GTAGAGTGTGGGCTTTTTTTGGGATTTTCTGGTTCTCCTGGCTGTTCTGGTTTTCCTGGCTGTTCTGGCTCTTCTGTAGCTTCATCCCAGCTTTGAATCCATTTTCTCTACAAATCTTGCCCGGTCAATTTTTTTTTTTTTTTTTATTCAAAGTATTGATGGCTCAAAGCTATGAGATCAAGAAGGTATAGTGCTTATAGCACCAAATACCAGTGTATTCTACAGTACAATACATAACTACACAAGGTTTTTGTTTTTGTTTTTTTGTCATATACAATTGAGTTTCAGATAAAAATACGAGGCAGACATTAGTCAAAGTAGCAGCTACGAAGCCCACCACCCCCTGAACCCAAAAAAAAAAAATACGAACAAAAAAAAAGGAAACCAAACCAAACTAAACAAAAAATACGAACAAAAACAAGTACCAAAGCAAATGGGTTTTTTTTGTCACTTGGAATACGAAACATAAAAAAAACAAATTTAAACGAGGAAACAGCACCTTTTCAACTATTTTGCTCCCTTACCCTTGCGATATCTTTATCTTTTTGAAAATACGAGTCCTGGAAAAAAAAAACGAGAAATGAAAGTGGATTGCTTGGTTGTGGTGGGTTATTGTATAAATACTGGTAAATATTTGTAAATATTAGTAAATACTTGTAAATACTCGTAAATACTCCATCACTTGCCGCCCTTGACCTATTCAGTCTCCAATATATATGTAAACTTTTTGCGTTGACTGTGCTCATGCATTTTTCATAGATGTGTTATATGTATAAGCCATATAAGTCTGTCTAGTATTGGGTATCAAATGTCAAATGAGTGAAGCAGTATATATATACCTTTCATCCAAAAGTGATAAAACATACGCCAACGATTTAGACTATCCATTTTTCAAAACTCCAGAAACAGTCAAGCCACGGGCACGAATTACCCGGAATTTAAAACCAAAGTTTGGCAAAGAGAGTCAAGTGGGTATGAATTAAACCATACTCGGACCAAACTCTCGAAAAACCCAAGTTGATGAGGCAAGAAGCGATCATGTCGGTGGGATCTTAATTGAGACGCCAATACGTACCACTAATATGCTTACATTTGGTGTTGTGTAACAATTGTGTCGCACACGCTATGACAAGATAGGCCCGTCTATTACTATTATTATTTCTACAAACCACGAGAAATGGGAAAATGCACGAGTCGCCATTGCTCGCGTGCGTTATCGGCCCAAACCTGCCGGCAGTCTGCAGCCGGCCAGTTGACAACCAGCCATTGTGTCGCTGCAGCACACGAGAGAGGTACGTGCGGGTACCGCGGCTTTTGTTTTTCAGAGGAACGGCGCTCTGTGCGTATCCACGCCGTGTGCTGCGTAAGTAGAGGAACGGCACCATTCCTGGAGTGCGTTTGGTATCGATAGCTTATCGCGGGTGGTGGCAATGATTGCTGATTATTGATAAAGTTGGGATGGAGAGAAGGGGTGGAGTTGGAGTTGACATTGACAGACGTTGACGTTGACGTTGGCGTTGACGTTGCCATTGACCTTTAATACTACTATTAATATTACTATTAATATTACTATTAACAATAACAATAACAATAATAAAAATCAACGCCAATGTCAACCCTTTCCCCAACCCTTGTCAACCAAAACCAGCTCCCAATCACGGTAAAAAGCCAAGATTTGGATCAACCCGCTATCGATAGCAGTTTCTCCGCGTGGGTCCTGTGCCTTTCAGGAAATTAAAAAAAAAAAAAAAAAAAAAAAAAAAGAGCGTCGGCATTTTTGGGCAATTGGGCAATTGGACAATTGGGTCGAACGAGCAGAGAAAGCCATTTTTCCAACATCGCCGACGGCAGATTTATTTTATTTTATTTTTTTTAATTATATTATTTTATTTTATTTCACCCTCCGTCGGAGTAGCAAAGATTGGCCTTTTGATTGTCTGGGGAAAAGAAAAGACGGCATTCACAGGCTCAACATTAAAAATCAAGACAACTCGTTGGAGACACGGCACCGCCTCAAGCAATGCCCCGAGCAACGCCCTCGTGGAATCCCATCGAACCGCCCGCAGACGGCGCCGCCCGGGAAGTGTCCCGGAGCCAGTGCTTCATGCGCTCGGTCCGGCCATCAAAGTCTAGGCGGGACCGACAAGTCGCGGCCCAAAACAGGCAGTCGGCGTGCAGACCAGTCCTCGACACGGCGATATGGCTGGAGCCGTTTCCTGTAACCAAAAGTACAAAGCACAAAAAACACAAAACCTAAAATTGAACAATTGCACACCTGAACAACCGAACAATCGCAAGAAACTGCCAGTACAAGACAACGGCAACAACAACAAAACCCGCTATCAACAGACTCTTCCATGGTATAAATACCACTCAAGTTCCTGGTCTCTGGCATTAACTCTTCTCATCCATCTCCCTCATCTCCCCTCCCAATGCCCACAAAAAACGACCCTGAAAAAACAGACTCCTTCGCCAGCTCCGGCCCGGACTCGCCAGGACGCCAGTCCCCCGCCCTCGGACACGTCAAGGAGATAGACGAGTCCGTCGCCGACGCCGACGTGCTGTCGCGGTTCGGCCAGGACACCGCCTCCGACGACGAGGACCCCAACGCGCGCTTTCTCTACCAGATCTACGAGCAGATCTCGCTCGACCGGGCCCTCGAAATCCTGCGCGAGGCCATTGACTACCACCACGAGGACGTCAACTTCCCGCCCGACGTCATGGACAAGATCAAGCTCATCGTCGAGGGCCCCGAGGCCTACGGCACCGACGCCGGCACCTACGCACGCGAGGCCAAGGTCGAGGCCGTGCTCATCCACTTCCACTCGCCCTACCCCGAGGTCCGGGCCGTCACCGACCCGTTCGACGACCCCGACACACCCTGCGACACCATCCGCGCATACTTCCTCGGGTTCCTCTGGTCCATCATCGGCACCGGCGTGAACCAGTTCTTCAGCCCGCGCCAGCCCGCCATCACGCTGTCGTCGGGCATCCTGCAAATCTTCGTGCTCCCCTGCGGCCGCGCCCTGGAGTACGTGCTGCCCGACTGGGGCTTCACGTTCCGCGGCAAGCGCCACAGCCTCAACCCCGGGCCCTTCACCTACAAGGAGCAGATGTTTGCCAGCATCATCTTCAACGTCTCCATCGGCGGCGCGTACGCCGCGTACTACAACATCTTTTCCGAAAAGCTGCCCATGTACTACAACAACGAGTGGGCCACGATCGGCTACCAGTTCCTCCTCGTCTTCTCCACCCAGTTCCTGGGCTTTGGCTTCGCGGGCATCATGCGCCGCCTCATCGTCTACCCGGTGCGCGCGCTCTGGCCGACCATCCTGCCCACCATCGCGCTCAACAAGGCGCTGGCGGCCCCGGAGGCCAAGAAGAGCATCAACGGCTGGACCGCCAGCCGCTACCGCGTGTTCCTCATCGCGTTCGGCGTCGCGTTCGTCTACTTCTGGATCCCCAACTACCTCTTCCAGGCCACCAGCTACTTCAACTGGATGACCTGGATCGCGCCCAACAACTTCAACCTGGCCACCATCACCGGCTCCATCGGCGGCCTGGGCCTCAACCCCATCGCGACCTTCGACTGGACCGTCATCAACTACAACAACCCCATGGTCATCCCGTTCTACACCTCCGCCAACACCTACGCCGGCCTGCTCGCCGCGTTCGTCATCATCCCCGCCCTGTACTACACCAACTACAAGTGGACCGCGTACTTCCCCATCAACGACAACCACATCTTTGCCAACGACGGCTCCCGCTACGACGTCCGCAAGATCCTGACCAAGGGCCTGCTCGACGTCAAGAAGTACCAGGAGTACTCCCCGCCCTTCTACACCGCCGCCAACCTCGTCACCTACGGCGCCTTCTTTGCCATCTACCCGTTCGCCATCATCTACTCCTTCCTCACCGACTGGACGGCCATCCGCCGCTCGGCGGTCGACCTCTACCGCTCGGTCAGAAACCCTAAGCGCTCCAACTACGCGGGCCACACCGACGTCCACTGCCAGATGATGGCCCGGTACCGCGAGGTCCCGGACTGGTGGTTCCTCGTCATCCTCGTCATTTCCCTGGCCCTGGGCATCGCCATGGTCGAGCACTATCCCACAAACACGCCCGTCTGGGGTATCTTCTTCACCGTCGGCATCAACTTTCTCTTCCTGATCCCCATCACGCTCATCTACTCCGTCACCGGCTTCTCCTTCGGCCTCAACGTCCTGGTCGAGCTGATTGTGGGCTACGCGATCCCCGGCAACGGCACTGCGCTCAACATCCTCAAGGCCTACGGCTACAACATTGACGGCCAGGCACAGAACTACATCACTGACCAGAAGATGGGCCACTACGCAAAGATCCCGCCGCGCGCCATGTTCTACGGCCAGATGGTCTCGACCCTGTTCCAGGTGCTCGTGTCCGTCGGCATCGTCAACTGGCAGATGTCCAACATCGACGGCCTGTGCACCCGCCACCAGCCCCAGAAGTTCTCCTGCCCCGGCATCAACACCTTTTTCTCGGCCTCGGTCTTCTGGGGTGTGATCGGCCCCAAGCGTGTGTTTGACGGCCTCTACCCCATTCTCAGGTGGTGCTTCCTGATCGGCGCCATTCTCCCGTTCCCCCTCTACGCGCTCCGACGATACTTCCCCAAGCAGCTCCGGTACTTCCAGCCGACCGTCATCATTGGCGGCATGCTCGGCTTTGCGCCCTACAACCTGACCTACTACACCGCCGGCCTCTACCTGGCCTACGTGTTCAACTCGTACATCCGCAACAGGTACATCAAGTGGTGGGAAAAGTACAACTATGTCATCACCTCCTCGATCACGGCCGGCGTCGCGCTCTCGGCCATCATCATCTTCTTTGCCGTCCAGTACCACCCCAAGGACATTGACTGGTGGGGCAACTCGGTTTCCTACGCCGGCGCCGACTACGCCAGCCCGGCCCTCCTGACTGTTCCGGAAGGCACGGTCATTGGTCCCCAGCCTGGTAGCTTCCCTTGATTGTATTTTGGGCGTCTCTTATGCAGACTCTTTTTGTTATTTTGTTTTGTAGATGAATATTTAATGTTTTGTAGATGAATATATTTAATGTTTTTTAAAAAACCTCCTTGTATTTCGGATTCGTTTTTTTGTTTCTTGTCAAAGAGCTCTCTACAAATCCTTTCCTAGTTATTTCGTCCCTCCCTAGTTATTGCTGCATCTTCTAGTTATCACCGCCCTTTCTTCGTTCTTACCGCTTTGAAGCTTCATCGTTATCAATATTTAATTTTTAATACACGAATAATCATCATCTCCATTCACATCTTTCCAAAAAAAAAAAAAAAAAAAAAAAAAAGAAAAAAGAAAAACAGTCGTTTTTTAGGTGCTGTGTATACACACACACACAAACACACACACCTACCTCTTTCAGTAATTTACATTTGTACATTTGTTCTCCCAGCCTATCGCCTTGCCTTGCAACTCAAAATTGAGTTTTTGGATTTTACCTGCAACAGCTACGTCATTTGTCTGAGTTTTTGGGCATACAATCACACACACAGTATCTCGGATAATCTCGGACAAGCAAGTATAAGCACAGACAAGCACAGTACCAGTAGGGGATGGGTGTTGTAGCCCACTACTACCACGGCAAGAAGAAGGCCTGTACGAGATTGTTTGTGCTTGTCACCAAAGCCCAAAGAACTCGCTTTTACCCTGCCTCACTCCCAAAAAACCCTAACATTTAGAAATCCACCCCCTTCTCTTTGTGAGTCTGGCTACCCATTCCTGGTTCTACCCGCAAATCCATCTCCACACCGCACATCTCAGTCTGCCACTTTTTTTTTTTTTTCTCATATAAAAATCAACTTTTTTTTGCCCAAAAAGTTTTTTTTTTTTTTTTTTTTTTTCCTTGACATTTATTATGGCGCTTTTTTGACAAACAGATACAGTTCAGCTTGTGTCATTTTTATATGTGCACAAGCTCGCTTTCTATTTTCTCGTTCTGAGAATTTTGGATTGTGGCTTTTTTTTTTAGACTGTTATCTGTGATTCCAAGCGCCTAGAGTAGGTTTGATTCCGTTAAGTGCTTATAAAGAGCTTGCTATTAGTTTTTACTATGAACCAGCGAGTGTCAGAAAAGTACAACATGTTTTTCTGTAAATTGTAAAAAGTATTGCTTGAAATTAAGAATTTGTGTCGATATTTATATATTGTAGAGTTGTAAACAGGTGCTACTCTTGAAAGAAACGTTGAGGAATTGGCCATGGAAGTCTGTTCATCCAAGGAGCACACTCCTATACAAGCCTTTGGTTGATGATACATTGAATAATCCATTCTCGATTGTACAACAACACTTGTCCTTGCAGCGACTTTCCGTTTGCCAACTGGCTCAGTATTTCTCGCGATTTAGAGCCATTGAACTTGGCCGGCATTTCATCTTTTCGAGTCACTATGATCACTGCACCTTCTTCCTTGTCTACCAGAATGTCAGACATCTTTGTTGGCACATGGATGCTGTCTGGGTTGCATCCAATCAACAGCAGCAGTAACCGAAACACATGCTGCCTGGCGTTTCGCTCGCCCTTGGTGTCCACAGACGCGCTGCGTTTGGCTGTAGTGCACTCGCCGCTGCTGTTGGCGCCCCCAGACACCGCTTTGGATTCCATCAGCTTTGGAACAACTGCAAACTGGGGCTCGTCTTTCGACAAAAGCGACTTGCACAGGTTCCAATCTTCAACAATATAGATTGGGGCACGCACAGAGTCAAGTAACAGCCGCCGTTTATGGAACTGGGCTTCAAGGTTTCGCCCAGCCGCCCAAAGCTGACGGAAAGCAGTAATATTGAGACTCTTTTGCACGTTGCCCAAAGATATAGACGTTCCGGCACTCAACATGTAGTCCTCCCAGTTTGGAAGAAGTTTGTTGTCGGAAAGACAGTCTGAAATATATTGTAAACTGAGACAGGGATATCCTAAACACAAGGCTTCAAGATATTTGGGCGTTCTCATAGCTTCATTTGCCAGCACAGCTGCAAACCGGTAGTTTTGTGAAATAGCAGAAAAGCTGCCAATGTCCTTTGAGGTTTCATCTATCAATGTTGCTGAACCATTATTGCTGGTGCTCCGAGTAGATAGCGACCGCGCCTTTTTAAGAGATCTAGTACCGGCTTCATTTCCTCCTTGGCTCTTTATAGAATGTAACGAGCCAGTTGAGTCAAATCTTATCGGATCAGTAGTGCCCTGAAGAGAAGTCGCTTTCCTGACTTTTGGCCACTTTAAAATAAACTCCTTTTCATTAACGCTCAGCATTTCAGAAAAGCCGTCTTTCAAAATGATCCCACCTTCGTTTTCAATCATCGTATCAAACTTGTTCCATCTAGTTCCCTCCTTCAGGTCGTTTTCAGCGTGTGTAATTGTGAAAATACAACCAGAAAAAATGCCAGGCATCGTGTTTCTGAGTTTATGCAAAACTTCTGGCTTAGGCATAGAGCCAGCGCTTTTTTTGTTCCTATTCAAAGAAGAAGCGTGAGCGAGATGCTCAAGCTCTGGGATAGACTCCAGGGCATACAACGGATCGTGTTCGGGCTTGCTTGTTGGAAATTTGACGCCAGCCTCGTCGTCGTCTGAGCTGCTTTCATTATAATTGATTTCTTTCTTTCTGCGGCGAGGAGTCAGATTCGCAGAAATATGGACGGCTCCTGCACTGGGAGAGTTACCGTCAATGCTGTTAAGAGAGCTGCCCATATTCATACTATCAGCAGTGGACTGTAGCACACTGAACTGCTGCCTGCTTTTGTACTCTTTTGTTCCAAGATAAACAGTCAAGTACAGGTCGCCAACTGACACAACGCGCGACGTTTTCTGAATTCCCTTCATCCTCTTTATTTTTCTGTTTTCGACTTGGTTCAAAACAACCATATCTCCACCATTGTTGGCCTCAATGACAAACTCAGAGGGCTGTCCAGTTTCTGTAACATTTTGAAAAGAAGAAGAAAAAGCCTTTTTGGACACAGGAGAGGGTATTGATCGTCCGGGTTGTCGCTTGTGTTTTCTGGAATACGATTTTACTGGCTTTGCAATTGCTGAGCTTGGCCTTAGCTTGAAACTACCTGCTGATTTCTGTTTTTGGGCATAGTCGCTTAAAAACTTTTTGCCATAGTCTGTTCTAGAATCAATTACTTCAATCACTTCATAAATCAACTTGTCGTGCTTGCATTTCACTCGGTCATTTGGAAGCAAGTCTAAAACAATGGTATCAGAGAATTTTACTTCAGACCAACTTCCGTCAGAAAAAGCCACAGGCACTATTTCTTTTGATAATAAACTTTGATACGTAGAGTCTGACGGCGGCTTGAGTTTCTCGTATTCTTCCGTAGTAAGAACCTTAGCTGGTGTGTATGTGTTTTTGTCTTTTGCCCATACACTCTTGATTTTGGGTGCTGAGCCTGTAGACTTTTTGAAACTAGCTATACTTGGAGGCGCAAATTGTGAGGAAAAGTTTACTTCATTAGGATTTGTTGCATTGGAATCGACCGAGTCTGATCTGGACCGAGATCTAGATTTGGGTCGCTGCTTTTTAGATAACGACGCAGATCGCAGGGAGGGAGATGTGATTTCAGAACGTGCTGGTTCAGGTGAAGAGGGTAATGACTGTTGCTTAACATTATATCGCGTGCTCACAGGCTTGGTAGAAGCAAATACATCTATAGCTGATCTTTTCAAAGCCAGATTGTTCGCTGTAGACAAGGCTGGATCAACAGATGCCAACAACTCTTGATGCCTCCTTTTTTTAGAAGGAACGTCTAACGGTGAGCTGCCGCAAATTTGAGTCTCATCAAAACATTTAACTTGATCATCCTGCCCACCGTTGTTGCCAGCATCATCCTCACCTTCATCGTCATCCTCTTTTAACGCATTGTGAAAACGTCGCTTGGCCGTTCGAATTGATACACCAATTTTATTTGCTGCTTCAGAATCGCTTTCGCTATTTTTTCTCAAATGGGCTGGATTTTCTCTAAATGGCTCATCGTGCTTTTCAAAGTTTAACAGCGTGTTTTCGTTGCTATTTCCTGGGGTTCTGCTCGGGCCTACGTTATTTGGCGAGTTTGGTGAGCTAAGAAATGGATTTAAAGAGGAAGCCTGGCCAATCTGGTTTCTGCTGTCTTTCTCTTTGGGCCCTGGCGTTTCAATATCTGTATCAGTAATGTTGCGGGTTTCGTCGCCTGGCAAGTCATCAATATTGTCGTGACTCGAGGGCAAAATAAATTGAGTTGTTCCGACTTCACTATGCCCCTCTTCATATTCGTCTTCTTGCTCATTAGTCTTTAGTAACTCATCAATCGTGTTTTTCTGAGACCTTTTGCTTATCCTAAGAATTGCCTGTGTACTCTCAACTCCATTGAAAATTCCAGGATTTGACTGTGTAGAATCTTGCGTGTCGGTATCTTGAACGCTGGCAGTGTTTTTATTTAATTCTTCTCCAAATTGAGAAGGATTCTTATCTATGTTTTGCGTCTCAGCACCAAATCTCGTTGTTGGAGTCATAGTTACTAGATTTTCTTCATAAAATAACGGCTGGCTGAGCTTTGACTGAATATTTTGAAACCGGATTTTTCCAGCTAATGGGGTATTGTTGACATCAAAGTGGGGCGACGCACTAGATCTTGCGGGTATTGAATCCACATCATTTATATCTTGGGTTTCAAAATCAACGGGCTTGAAAAACTGATCTGGATCCCTAGGAGTGCCCTCAATGATAATGTTAGAAGGGGACTCTTGTTCACTTTGCTGTGTTCCAGGAATTACGACGTCTGCGCCAGGATCTGAGGATTGGGTATTTGGTATCTCGTCATGTAGTTTTGTGTTGTCAGACTGCGGCGTAATGTTTTTGAAAAACTCTTGTTCCACTGGTGTAGATTTAGCCAAGTGTAAATACCGACTTTCTTCGTCAATTTCATTGATGGCCGAAAGGTTCATCTTTCGAGGTGACTGTGATGTGGGCTTTAAAATTCCGTTGCTCGACGGAGGAGGCATCTGAGGGCTTTCATAAGAATCATCCTGAGTTGCCACCTGTGTAGCCACTTGAGTGGCTACTTGAGTAGCAGGTAGTTCTTGAGAATCGCTACCCAAATCTCCCACTCTGTTTCCCATACGAATACCGCCCATGGAAAACGATGGTTGGAGAAAGACAGTAGCTGCACCACCTCTAGTACGGAAGATAGGTCGTGTGATTTCATTTACTCCATTGTCTGATCCAAAAGGCTGTGTTTGTGTCTGGGTTTGTGTTAATCCTTGAGTTTGGGTATCATGCTTCTGGCTGCTGGATTGAGACTCATCGCCAGTCTGAAAGTATACGTTAAAAAGGAATCAGAAGTTAGAAACTGAACTTGATAATAGTAATACATAAAATTTGAACATATAACAAAACACTTACACCAGATTCTTGGGTTGTAGTCATTGCGTAATATTAAGCCCGTCTATTATGATTGAGGTAATGCTGATACATATCGAAATGAACAATACTTTAAAAAACAGCACAACCAGATAGCTTCAAAAAAAAAAAAAAAAAAGAAGAAGAAGAAGAAAAAACCAAGCCGATTTAATCGCGAAAAAGCAACACACTCCCTGAATGAAGAGAAAATGTAGATGTGTTTGTATATATAAAACAAAAATCAATGCAGAGTTGGAAAATAAACACAAAATCAGTAATTTCACCCAATTATGATTACGCAATGATTATATAACAATATGTTTTTACAAACAGGCCTTGATAAATTTATCAAAAGTGAAGCATAGTTATGAGTAAATATAAATAAATATAAGCAAACAATTTAACCTGAATATAATACAAGTATCCTGACAAAAAAATTCAATGCAATGCGTACATGAAAAACACCATTTAGAATGTCTTTAGCTTCTTCTCAGCTACACCAGGACGAGCTTCATCAGTTTGAGCTTTGCGCTTTTCAGAACCAGATTGTGAAGGAGGGGGTGCCTGCTTTCCTTGTGTCATGTTGGTTTGAGCTTCATAATGATCCATCATGATCTTGCAAGAGTTGGTGATATCTTCCTTGCTCACATCAATAAACGGGTGCTCCCACCAATGTGCTGGAGGTTCCTGGCCTTTTTTGACTTCAGGAAGTTCTGAGGGATCTGGTGGTTGCACCTTGTTAATAATAAGCGTCCAATGAATTGCAGCAGCTGCAATCACTTTTGTAGGAAACATTACAGATAATGATGTACGACAGGAATCATTTACAAAGGCCCATGCACCTTTTCTAACCACTGAAGTATCTGGGATTTTCAAGAAATCAGCAAATCCAGAAAGTGTTGCATATGGCGATTCCAAAGTCAAGTCAAAAGTCAAAGCTTCTAAAAGAAGTTCTTCATTGACTAGGATCAAATCTTTCCATCTCCAAAACTCACGAGAGTTTTCGTCAATCACAAGAGTTGGATTTTTCAATGCTGTTTTCGCACAAGCAATAGCAATGTCTCGTATTTTGCGAGTTGATTCTTCAACTTTTGTAGCTAGAAACAAGCAAGTTGCGCCCATGTCCTAAAAAAGAAAGAAAGAAAGAAAAACCCATTCCTTGTTAGTAAGCAATGCCCTTTCTCTCATGAAAAATAAACCGTCGAAACACTTACATAATGATGAAACTTCTTTAAAGAATACCGCAAATAAAAACGGTGAAGAAATGTTGCAGCAGCATAAATAACCATTTGCGGTAACTTCAAATAAGCAGCTACCTGGAGAATAAAATTGACGCCTTTGGATATACTGAAAGTGATTTCTTGTAATGTCATTCCCTCCAAAACACTAGGACAGTTCGCTTTGATTTCTTCAGTGCTAAACAACCATGTGTTTTTGGGAATAGTTAATCTGGGTGGCCCTCTTTTAGGCGAATTGTGGTAGTTTCCATGATTGGATTGTGAACCCGAGTGTCCACTGTAGTTGCTAGATTTATGATAACTTTCTTGTTCGTCATAAGGAAGAGATCCATAGTCCTGGGCGTCATATGGTGCTCTGGAGTCACGGTTGTAGTTTGGGTATCCGGGCTTTCGACTTTGAGAATATGTTCTTGATTTGGTATATGGAGAATTATGGTATGAACGAGTCTTCTGAGCTGGGTAATTGGCTCTAGGTGAGTTGTATTGAGGAGAGGGAGCTTCAGAATGAGATTTTCTCCATGCAAAGTCGTCTTGTTTAGACATTTTGAAAAAATGAGAATGCTTGCTGCTCAAAATGTTAAGAACGTACGTTTTATGAGTGAAACAAGAAAACACACTTTGCTCTAGCTAGAAATGAAATCAAATGAAATAGGTTTTAATAAATGGTAGAAAACGAGTTTTCCACCCTTGTAATTGTAATTGAGACTGTAACATATAGGGATGACATTCACATGACTCGACATGAATACTTGAAAAATTGAACCTTTTAATAATAGTACAGGGAATAAATACCGTGAAAAGCTGGTCTAGTCTTATAGAGCATTGCTGTGTAGCTTAAGAACGCTCGTCAATAGTTTCAAGTGTTGATGCTTTAGTTATAGGCTGAAAAATAAAGGCGTGCAGTTATGCTACTAGTCACCATCTTTGAATCGCTTCACAAGATGCTTAATATCAACATTTTAATCTGAAAATTCTGAAATCAGGAATCAACGTTAATTTAAATCAAAAGTTTTGCTATTATTATTATTTTTTTTTTGTGAAATAGTATCATAATATATACAAAAGTTAGTTTTGCTCGTGCTTAACAAGCAAAATATTATACACCGTTGAAAAACCAAGTTAAACATAAAAACAAACAAACTATGTTTAAGCATTGCCAGCACCTGGAGCAGCATTTCTAGCAGACTTGATCTTGGTCTCTTCAATGGCCTCCTTTCTCCACTTCTTGATATACTTCTCTTCAACATCGTAACCCTTTTCAATCTCGGTTTTACCAAAGACAGCACCAAACAAATTAGCTTCTTCAATCGCAACCTGTGTTCTAGTATCTTCTCTTATTCTGAGACGGTAGTATTTAGCTCTAGCCTTTTCGTAAGCGGGTAACCATGATTCAGAGTTTTTGAACTCTGGGTCATTCTTCAACAAGTAAAGGGTGTGTTGGACAACGGATTCACCGTCAAGTCTTTTGGATAATTGGTCAAGTCTGCTCCAATCCTGACGCTGGCTATCCTTACCATCAGTTTCGACAACCAACTTTGGACGAGCCAACTCCCATGGATGCTGCTGGTAAAAAAGGGTACGAATGTTATCTTCGAAATACTCAATTTTGTGAGGAGTGAATAAATGCTGAGTCTTGGAAGTAAGACGGCTTCCCAAACGAGTGGAGTAGAACCCAGTTTCGGAGTTGACCTCTTCAGAACGAACACTGTCTTCCAAAGACTTGTCTTTGTAGTACTTCAAGTTGTGAGCTTTGTATGCAAGATTTTGGGTTGGAGGGTTTTGGGCAACAACGCGAAACCAGACAGGCTCAGCGACCTCGAGGCGAGCACGGAAAGAACTCGTTTGCTGAGCACGAATAATGTGGGATGTTCGCTGGAGAACGTTCGTGGCCTTATCCTGGATTTTCATTTTGATGTCTTCAAATCAACAACTTGTGTGTGTGTGTGTGTGTATGCCTGGAGATCTGCTATGGGGCTCGAAAGTAGTGGTGGAGTGCACTGAAAAATTGCAAACCACCACACGATTGGTTATTTTTAACCCTAACCCATATTTGATGATAGAACTTTGAAATTTCAATGTGAGTAAAAAAGATTGTCTGGTAAAATGAGATCTGTGATAGTAGTATGCTGAGTTATAGCTGTTAAAAACAAATGGATTCAAACTGAGTGACTTCCAGATGAATCAACGTCTTTTCTAGTGATTTTTTTTCAATTATAACTGAATTCTTTAATGTGCGAATTTATAAGTGGTAAATTCAGTTTCAGTACCTACACTTGTAAATCTGTTTCTTCCATCATTTTTATTTCAAAAATTTTACATTATATTTAAATATTTATACCTACATAAAAAACTATACTAATACGAACAACAACTTTCTACTCCATAAAAATTTTAATAACCTATCAAAAACAAACGCAGATTCTTAATCTGACCACACTGAACTTGGAATTTCAACAAACTCGTAATTTAACTATTTGGGTTGTACTTGGGACTGCTAGGAGAGTACTGGGGCGAGGAAGGCGAGTATGAAGTCGAGCCTGGAACATATGATGGTAGAGATGGCGAAGCAGGATTGGCCATAGCATTGTTGGGAGAGAAAGTAGGAGATGTAGGAGAGTAACTGGGAGATGAGGGCGAGTAGACAGGAGATGATGGAGAATAGGATGGACCAGCAGTTGGGTTGAAAACCGGACTGCTGGGAGAGTATTCCATAGGGCTTGTAGGAGAAGCACCGTTGGGTGAGTATGTAGGAGATGAAGGAGAGTAGGTAGGGGAAGAGGGAGAGTAAGATGGAGAAGAAGGAGAGTATGAAGAAGAAGATGGATATGAGGGTGAAGTAGGTGAGTATGATGGCGAGGTTCCAGCATAACCAGGCGATGTAACACCGTAAGCAGCACCAGCACTAGGTGAGTAGGGGGTAGCAGCGTTGTTGTAACCAGGTGATGTAGTACCATATGAAAATGGAGAACTGGGGGTATAACCAGGAGTGCCGCCACCAGCAAATGGACTCTGACCACCATAATCAGTAAATCCACCACGATCGTCTGAAGTGCCAGAGTTGACAATAGGAGAGAATGGTGCGACATCTCCAGTAGAAAGAGACATGTTATCGTAAGAGGGTGATCTGCCATCATATGGAGTGGCTGAGCCTTCCATGTACTTGGCAGAACCATAAACATTGCTGGCCTGCTGGGCACTGTAGTCAGGAGCAGCAGAAACAAGCATGTCTTCATCGAGAACGACGTCAAAAGAACCAGTACCCAATGGGGCAATCTGTCCAAGCATGACGTTCTCAGAAACACCACGACAGTCGTCGAGTTCAGCAGAAGCAGCAGCTTCAAGCAAAATTTCGACAGTTTCTTCGAAAGAAGATCTCATCAAGGCACCAGTGTCGGCACGATTGATACCATGACGAGTAATAGCCATGATGTGACCTCTTGAAGTCATTGCATCGACAAGGAGTGCAATGTGGCGGTAATTGACATAAGAACCGTCGAAAGACAAGACATTACTGATTTCCTTGAAAAGAGAGGCACGAGAAGCTTCAATACCAAAGACAACAAGAATCTCAATAAATGAATTACAGTAAGTCTTGGTGAAATCAACACCAGGAATGGTAATGACATCGGCAATATTGGAACCATCGGTTTCCAAATTCCAAGCCTTGATTGTCTTGTACTCACCAGTCTCATCAGGCTCTTTAATGTCGTACTTGGTAAGGTAGACACGCTGAATGTTGGGTGTACCGCCCAAAACAATATCAGAAAGCATACGGAACATAAGCTGCTTGATTGTCTGATCTTCTTCAGCTTCAACGTTTTCATCAAGCGACTTGGGGTCGCGAACAACACGGCATCGGATGACAAGCTCCTCAGCGTTATCATCAGACCAAATAAGATGCATATCACCACCAAAACTAGCAGAAATCTTTTCAGCAACTTGGTTCATGTCCATACGAACATCGACCAATTTCTTACGGTCAAGCTCAATACGCAAAACCCAAGGACTGTGCATAGGCAATTGACTGATCAAAGCATCATCGGGAATCATGAAGAATGTGCTAACCAAGTCAGCATCCTGCTCAATAACTGTTGTAGTTGGATCTGGGTCATAGAAAATACCAGTAGCCTTGACAACATTGCGTAAACTGGTATACTGAACGAAACGAATCATATCCTTAGCACGTTCGATATCAAGAGCAATCTCCTTTTCAAGATAAATGATCATGGATGGTGTCTTGATGTTCTTAGCAACGTTAAGAATTTCTTTCAAACGAGGTACACCAAGAGTAACGTTCTTTGAAGACACACCAGCATAATGGAAAGTGTTCAAAGTCATCTGTGTAGCAGGTTCACCAATGGACTGAGCAGCAACAACACCGACCATTTCACCAGGGTGAACAGCAGATCTCAAGAACTGAGACTCAATCTCACCAAGAACCCACTCCCAAGCATCACGAGTAAGATGGTACTCAGAAACAACACGCTTGACAGCAAACACAGATCGAATAAAACACTTGAATAACATTGTAGCATTGAACTGGGCTTCCTTTGTAAGTTCATCGTTACCACGGATGACAATCAAACGGTCGCAAAGAGCATGAATACCGTTAACAATTTCGGGGATTGTAAGGTTTGTAGCCTTGTTGGGGTCAACATTGAAAATTTGCTGAGCGTTAAGAATAACACGACGCAAGTTGACAGGAAGATGCCATTCAGGGTCAGATCCAAAAATACCGGATCTGAGGAACTGACGATCAGCAACAAGCTGGTCATACTCCTCATCAAGAATACGTTGGATTTCAATATCACCGATAATATCGTTACCACTTTCAATGTCAGCTGGCTTGAGCGATTTAGAAGAGTCCATCAAATCAATCTTGTATCGGCGGTTGAATGCAGCATCATTGTTGGGGATGGTATCGATAGATTGCTTCTCAACCTTACAAGGATCCAAACCATCTTCACCATAAACAAACTGCAAAATATCACCAAGAGAGTTTCTGACCGTACCGTCGTAGTGAACCATAACATCTTCCAAAGCCTTAACCAAACGACGCTGAATATAACCAGTTTCGGCAGTCTTGACAGCAGTATCAATCAAACCTTCACGACCAGCCATGGCATGAAAAAAGAACTCCTGAGGAGACAAACCTCTCAAATAAGAGTTTTCAACAAAACCCTTGGATTCAGGACTGTAATCGTCCTTGGCAAAGTGAGGAAGTGTTCTATCTGCAAAACCAAATGGAATACGTTTACCCTCGACAATTTGTTGACCGACACATGCAGACATTTGTGAAATATTGATGAAGGAACCTTTAGAACCGGAAATAACCATCTGCTTGACGTTATTCGACTCCTTCAAACTCTTTTCGGCATATTTACCAGCGTTATCACGAGCTTGATTAAGAGTTCTAGAAACACTTTGCTCGAAAGTTTCACGAAGAGTCATACCCTGTGCACGTTCCAACTTGTTGCGCTCAGCATCTGAAATAATTTGCGACACTTGCTCTCGTGCTTCTTCAATTGTAGATGTAATTGTCTTCATTGTATCTGCATCAGCAATCGTGTCACCAATACCGATAGAAAAGCCATTGTGAAGCAACCAAAAGTTGACAACTTTTTGAATATTTCCGAAAAAGTCTCTGCACACATAAGCACCCTTTTCCTTGAAAATAATATCAATAAGACCACCAGCAGAAGCACCAATAGTCTTCTTGTTAACAACACCATACATGATTTCACCCTTGACAACAAGCATACCGTCATCATCAGGAGAAATGGGCGACTTGTCGAGACGTCTAAGATGGATACCGTCTGGAATACACATAGACATCATTTGCTTACCAGTCCACAAAGGCTTGGGCTTAATGATAGTAGGTTCTGGAACAATACCATTCCAGTTGGGAATCCAAAACAGAATATTCATGACTTGATCATAATCACAAAATGTGTCACGCTTTGTCATTTTTCTGATACCACAAAGGGTGTCTTGTACAATACCCATTACAGGCTTGTTTGACTGTGGTGTAATAATTTGCAGAGGAACCATACAAATTTGCGACAGTTCAGCTCTGGTTTCTTCAGACTGAGGAACGTGCAAATTCATTTCGTCACCATCGAAATCTGCATTGTAAGGTGATGTTACCGACAAGTTCAGTCTGAAAGTAGAGTATGGCATGACTTTTACTCTATGTGCCATCATGGACATTTTGTGTAAAGAGGGCTGACGATTGAAAAGAACTGGATCATCATCCAGCAAATGACGTTCAACCTTCCAACCATATTGTAAAGCAATATCACCAGCTCTCTTGTGGTAGCAAAGATCAATGCGCTCACCAGTATCACGGATAATGTATTTGGCACCGGGATGCTCATTAGGACCGTTTCGAACATACTCGGTAAGTCTGTGAATATTGTATGGAGTGACAACTTCTGGGTATGTCAAAGTACGGGCTATACTTCTGGGAACACCAACCTGATCTAAATCAATGTTTGGATCACCAGTAATAACTGTACGAGCTGAGAAATCAACACGCTTACCCATAAGGTTACCTCGAAGACGACCTTCCTTACCTTTCAAACGGGCTCTGATAGACTTCACTGGACGACCGGATTTTTGTAATGCTTGTGGCTGACCAGCAATATCGTTATCCATATATGTAGCAACATGGTATTGTAAAAGAGCTTCAAACTCATTAATAACGTGAGCAGGAGCACCTTCTTGCTCACATCGATCCACGTTTTGACTTGCCTTGATGATATCGGCAAGTTTGTATGTCAAATCATCCTCACCACGAGCAGACTCGTTAATGGCAATAGAAGGACGAACAGGTGGAGGAGGGACTGGAAGAACAGTAATAATCATCCATTCTGGACGAGCATAATCTTGGTTCAGACCCAATTTGAAAATGTCTTCGTTGGAAATGTGCTTGAAAACATTGAGAATTTCAGAAGGAGTAAGAGTACGCTTTTCTTGGACAGACTCGCCATCTTCGTTCTTTTCACGTTTCCACGTACCAATAAGCTTCAAACCGTCACGTCGAACAGTTGGTTGTGAGTTACCACAGCCACCATGGGTAGGAACATCGCCCTTATTGAAATTATTCAAAGGATCGTTGTAGTCTTCTTCAGATGGATCGGCTTCGCAGACCATTTTGGCTTTACACAAACTCCAAACAGCATTGAATCTTCGCTTGGGATCACGGATTTTAACAGCTTGTGCAAATTGAGGATTTGACTAAAAATACAATAGTTAGAAACGTGAAAAACACACACATAAATGCTAAAAATAATATTTTTTCAAAAAAAAAACTTACCTCATCCAAAAGAAGTTTACCACAGTTTAAACAAACTGACTCGCAAACTTTTTTGATTTTGTTGATGAAACCTAAAATCAATCATTAGTAACCACTCTCGAAATTTTTCTTCAAGTGGCAAAAACATACCAATATGGAAAACAGGTTTTTTCAATTCAATGTAACCAAAGTGACCAGGACATTCAGCCATAGTTTGTTTACACTAAAATAACAATATTAATGTTAGTAAAATTATCAAAATGATGATTAAACTTTAAGAAAAAGCAAACACGCACAGTCAAACAACGAAAATTTCTGTCGATGGTACCGAGACGAGGGTCGTTGAGACCACCTTTTCTTGGTCTCATACGCGTCTCATCCATGGTTTCTGGATACTCAATTTTAGCGACACTAATGGCAATCTAAAGATGCAAAAAACATAATGTTAGAAAGGTGCTGAAGATAAACGAGATGTAATAGCTGCCGATAAAGCGTTGTGAAAAATATGGATCGAACAACAAAGGAAAAAAAAAAATCATTGACCGAACATACAATTTCTTCTGGTGAAAGGAGACCGAATTGGACCTAATAAAAACGAGTTAGTGAAACGATTCAAGACGTTAAAAGGAGTAACACTCATGTGAGTATAAGCATACCTCCTTCACAGTAGCCAATGGAGCGCTAGAATGCGGGAATCGATTGTTGTTCATATTGATAGATTAATTGGTAGTTGATAGGTGCTTGTTGAAGTGAAAATAAATAAACGAAAGTAAACAGAGAGAACCCTTTGTGCTCAAGAAAAACACTTAGGAGAAAAGAAAGACAATCTTTCTAAGATAAAACTCTTTTACACGCCAGATAATGACAGTTGTTAAAGAATTAGGGTGATGAAACAAAAAAAAAAAACGGTTTAAAAAAATAAAAATAAAGGTGAGATGGTGGTAAAAGAAGTGTGTTGTGGCGAGCCGGTAAAGCCTGTTATGGGATTTGGCTGTGGTGGTGGTGGGTTTTTGAAATTTTTCAAATCCAAAAGTGTGATCATCACGTGACTTAATTTAGAGAAGTTAAATGTGACAACCGCTGACGAGGTAAAGTATGGGTATGGAGATATATCCAATGAAATAGAAACACCAGAAAATTTGATAATAGTAGCTAAGAGAATAAATTTTTTGTAAGGATTTCAATACTATTTCTGATTTTTTGACTTTGCTTGTAATTAGAAAAATCCAGAATGGTGCAGTATTTTGATTTGGTCAGAAGAATAATACTGAGATCGATATTATCTTGATACTCTACTCAGCCGTATTAATATGCAGTAATGGAAACTAGGTTAATAAAGTCTAATAAAAAGAAAAATAACTTTGACGTATCGCTGTTAAGTTTTGAGAAACAACCTTTTTGTTTTAAAGTTCCTTAGAAGCAAAACTGCTATTAAAATTAATGTAAATAATAAAGATGCAAAAAGTTGACGAATTTTGAAACTTCACAATCAGTCGGTTTGTTTTGTTTTAAAATTCTTGTATGAGATTTCAATTTATTAGTATGGTTAAAGCCTAGTCAAACTCATGTATTTACAATGCCTTTAACATAAACGTGCAAATTCTTATGTGAATAAAACTTGCTAAACAGAAATGCTCAAACTAAAAAAAATATTCTAGTATTTGAAAAGATGGTTTGACTATGGCAGTCCAAATTGCATGCATCATATTTTTGCCGACTCAATTAACTCCAAGCATGCGAATAAATGTTAGCTTTCGCAATTTATTAATTGATCAAATTGAAAACCAAGAGTAAAAGCGGTACTTTTTAATTGAATAAAACAAAACAAAACAAATTAATTAACATAAAATAAACAAAAGGTCAAATGACAAAAATGTAAACATCTTCAAAAACAAATTTCTAACTTTTAAACAACTCTTATAAAATCATATAAAAAAAAATTATGCAAAATGAAGACCGACTTGATGGAAAGCATGTAACAGAGTCAAAAAGTCCTTTTGTGTACACTTGGCAGGTCTCTTTGCACCTAATCCTGTAGTTTCAAACACCTGTTCAATCTTGCCTTTTACAACATCTTTGAGATCCTTCTTGTCATCCATTTCCACGTCCATGCTATCGTCGTTTCCTGATTGAGCCTTCATCGACAAAAGGGTCTTGTAATTGGCTTCGAGGGTGGCAAGTGTCGAAGAGTTTTTGAATCCAGCAGCCAAAGTTTTATTTTTTCTGCCAAAGCAAATGTGCAACAATCCGTTCCATTCGTTGTAGTCAAGATCGGGTCTAGGGTTCTTTGGAACAATGCGGACGACACTACTCTCGACTTGAGGAGGAGGTCTAAAGTTATTTCGGCCAACCTTCATGATGTGAGTAACAGTAGCCCACATTTGAACATTGACACTCAATCTGCAGTACAAAGAGTCGCCAGGGCGTGCGAGCAGCCGTAAAGCAAATTCTCGTTGAAACATTAAAACTGCCTGGCGAGGAGGTCTAGGCAATGCCAAAAACTTTTCAACTAATGGAGCAGAAATCTGGTAAGGGGTATTTGAAATCAAAATATCGTGGTATGGCATATCTGTCTTGATAACATCGCCCAACATAATTTCGAGTTTTCGCTGCCATTCAGGATGTCCCTGGACACGCTTTGTCAATTCTGAAGCCATACGAGGATCCATTTCCACACAGTAAAGTTTTCGTGCTTGTTCCAAAATTCTGACTGTCAAGTTACCAGTACCGGGACCAACCTCAAGAACAATGTCGCTTGGCTTGATCTCACTCTTGTCTACAATGCCCTGTGCAACCAAAGGGTTCTTCAACATGTGCTGACCAAAACCTTTGTTCATGGTGAATACAGTAGTACGTTTTGCCGAGTTCTTGTCATCCATCATCATGGCACCTTCACGTTTGGCTCCAGAGGCACCTAAAGTGCTATTGTTTCTGGTGCTAGAAAGAGCAGAAGTCTTTGCAGCTTTTCCCATTGTAGATTATTTTTTTCTGATTTTAAGAAATTGGTATATGATAAAGTATGATCAAAGCTATTAAATCGCTTTAACGTTTGGTGTTGTAAATTTGATAAATAAATTAGTTGTAATCTGTAATTTCTTCACACACAAAAAAAAAAAGATTTTTTTCTAAAATTTTTTCTTTCAGTGAACAATCAGCGCACGGCTGGATATCACGTGTAAATAATAGCCGTATGAAAGAGGGTAACTTGACATTTCACCGTTTAAATATAAACCATTAAGCTGAATTAATCCTTTAGTACATATTTGGTCTCGACCTATAGTGTTCCGTATTACATCACGACTCTATACCGTGAACATTTATACCAACATTATTCTGGTAGTTTGAATACTTACACAAGTGTTTATATTACACCATCACGATATCCAAAATGTTTCGCTCGATTTCAAACTTCTTGGGCTGGGGATCCTCAGGCAATAATGGTAACTCATTCTCGGATGTTGCAGAGGATATGATCACCTCTGCGACTGAATCCATCATGGGCACTTCTGAACCCCAAGGACCTCGATCTGTTATTATTGTGTACGGCAAGCATGAAGTACCTTTGGAATTTACAGAAATCGACTTTGATGCTGAGGAGAATCCTAAAAATGGTATCACTGTTGAAAACTTGAAATGGGCTATTAGCAGAGTGTTGACTCCTTATATCTTAGGAGACTCTAAGAAGCCTGTTTCTCAGACCCAGGGTGCCATGTCTCGACCATCATCTACACTCAACGCAAACAAGCTTTCAGTGACTTTCAAGGGCAAAAAGCTTGATAATCCTAAAAAGACATTAAAGAGTTACGGCATTAAAACTAACGACAAGCTTATTGCTGGTTTTGATTCAAATACTGCTTCTACTGCTGCTGCCGCTGCTGCTGCAGATCGTGCTAGACAAACCCGTGGAAAGCCCAAAAAAGGCGGAAAGAAGAAAGGTGGTAGCGGTGGCC
Source organism: Magnusiomyces tetraspermus (assembly GCA_030578715.1). Lineage (NCBI taxonomy): Eukaryota > Fungi > Ascomycota > Dipodascomycetes > Dipodascales > Dipodascaceae > Magnusiomyces > Magnusiomyces tetraspermus. Next base: position 64,481 of record JAKTYL010000083.1, read on the forward strand.
CCAAAAAACCGGCACAAAATGCTTCTGGACCTGGTAACCAACGCGAAATCACTAACATGAACAGTATACCCAAGAATTTCCCCAAGAAGCCCCTTACTGCACGTGAAAAGATTGCCAAGGTTTTGGAGGAGGTTGAAAAGGACATTGTTCCGTTGATCAACAAATTTGTGGCTAACGTTCCTGAAGACAAGCAACAGAGAGAGGATGATCATCGCATTATTTCAGAGTCTTTGCTTCAAAAGATGTTGATGCTGGATGGTGTTGACACTGCTGAGGAAGAAGAAGGTGAATATGAGCTTACGCTCAGACAGACCAGAAAGAATGCTGTTAATATAATGCATCAACACATGAGTAGGGCTGACGAAGCTTCCAAGGCTCAAGTTGAAAAGGAAGAGAGCAAGGCATAATAAAAACAGTTGGCTGTTTTGGTACATATTTGAAGCATATAAATACACTTTTGAAATCATCTGGTTAAGGATATTAAAATTAAATATTGATTTTTCTTGAAATAATTTTTTTTCAACTATAAAATGAACAACATGGTTATTTAAAAAACTAAAAACACAAAAAAAAAACAAACAAAAATAAATCGAATTCACATTGGGAAAAATAAAAAATATACACTAATTATAACATCATCCAAAATTACTTTAACTTTTCAGTTTGTACAAACAGATTATTGTCGCTGATTGTTATAGTAGTTTTGGTTTCCTCCACGAGATCCATTATACCCTGAGTTATTATTATAAGATCTCTTATGCTGATTGTTGTAGTTGTTGTTGTTATTATTGTAGTTATTATTGTTATAATTATTGTTTTGATATGGATTTCCACCAAATCCACCAGGTCCTCCTTGTGCATTGTTGCTGAAGTTGTTGTTTCCAACATGACCAAAAGCGTTGTTAGCAAAAGGCATTTGTTCAGTTGGAGCAAACTGATTTTGTTGCATATATGGAGCAGGAGCAGCGTATTGATTGTTGTTATTATAATTATTGCTGCGACCTTGGTTATTGCCTTGGTAATTATTTTTTCGTTGGTTTACTCCGCCATACGAGTTGTTATAATTGTCATGGCTGTTGTTTCTATTGTACTGGTTACGGTTTCCTTGATACCCGTTGGAGTTACCATTGTTGTTGTAACGGTTGTTAAACCCTCCGCCATTGTTGTAACCATTATTATAACCTCTGCCTTGACCCGAATTGAAACTTCCTCGGAAACCTTGTTGAGTCTGCAAATCAGAGCCAGACAACTGACCAGCCTTTTCCATGCCCATAAAGTTTTCAAAACCACCAGCTCTGCCGGGGACCCTCAAATGCTCGTTTCTACCCAAAGCATTGTTTCCATGAATAGCGTTGGTATTCTGGTTGCCGTGTCTTCGACGCTCGTTGATCTTCGACTTGATGATAGTTTCTTCAGTAGGAGTAAACACAGGGTCACGTAGCTTGACACCAGGCAAAAGCATACTCTTGTTCAATGTCTTGCAAATTGGCATATGATACTTGGTAATCATAACTGAATTTTCCATAGAAACATCAGGCATTGATCCTTCATTCAATGGAAACTCAAGAATCTTCTTGTGGCCGTACTTTTCGTCTCTAGAAATGGCGCCGGCAAGACCACCGGATTCAAAAGCTCGGAAGCTGAGTTTAGTTGAAGCGCTTTCATCATCGTCTTTGTTTTTGTAAAGCTTCTGACGAGCAGTTTCATAAAGCCGATTTTGACCAGAAGTAATGAGCACAGAGTACTTGTGGGTATTACGGTCAGCTTCGTCGTCTGTCAATTCGCTGTACTTTTCACGAACTGCCTTAAGCAATCTGGTCTCGTCAATAAAAGGTAAAATCGCAACACCTTGCCATTCAAATTTTTTGCCATTCAGGTCAATTTCAAAGTTTTCAGGATAAAAGTCAATAATTTCAGACATTGGATCACTCATCAAAGGACGGAAAACTTCAGGAAGTGTGTGACCACTTGCAGCGGGAAGTACACTCATCAGCTGCTCGTAAGGAGAAAATGGCTTACTAACCTTGAAATCCAGTTTCAGGTCAGAGAGATTCTTAAAGTCTTGTGCAAAAGGAGCGTGGTGATAAGGGTAGTACCAGTTCCAAGAAGGGCAACCTTGGTAGTAGTAGAGTAAAACCCAGCAGACACCTTCCATATATCGCTCAACGATATCGCGACGTTTAGCAGGATTACTGTCAGGAGCGTCAAACTTCATTGTGTAATAACGATCCTGGTATCCGTCTTCACCGAATCGAACAAGATCAGTGAAATCATCCATATCATCACGTCGTACAAAATCGTCTGCACCTCTCTTGACACCGGCTTTTACATTACCATCTTCCTTCTTTGCTTCGCTTTCTTCATCAGATGAGTGGACTGCTGCTACACTACTAGAAACCGAAGAATCTGTCATTTCCTTGTCATCAGAATATTTGTTAAGCTGAGACTTTAAAGCTTGAGCAGCAGCCTTATTAGACAAGTTGGTAATAGTAAGCGCATTTCTGTTTTGAACGAGTTCAGAGTTGGACATGTGAACTTTGCCAACACTTTCGCCAGATGGGGTATACAATGGCATATTATCAAGTGGATGCACTGGTGCCTTTTCTCCACGGGTTCTGCTTAGTTGAGGTGTCTCTTTTGGAGCATTGTCAAGAATGATGTCTTCTATTTTTTGGGCAGACTGGTAATCGTGTTCAGGTCGGTTTCTGGCTTCCAATTTCCAAGTTTCGCCACTTTCTTTAATCTTGGCACGTTCACGTCTTTCTTCGTTTTCAAGTTTTCTCTTTTTGAATTCGGCTTCACGACGAATCTTTGACTTGAAAATGTTATCCTCTTGTTGACCAAGAACAGTCAATAGCATTTCAGCACGTTTCAAGTCAACGTTTCCGTCACAAGTAATGAATCCACCAATTCTAGCAAGATTGGTTCTCCACATGTTGGTCAACATGTCGACCGAATTACTTCGAACATCCAAACTGGGTAAATGGGGCAAGAAATCGTTACCACAGAAAAAACACATGAAAACCCAGTCATCTAAAGCGCGTTCAAAATCATATGCAAATGGAAGGTTGTTGATGGCGAGTTCAATTTCAAGGTATTGTCGAAGGATATCGACATGGACCCAAATGAATGGCTTTTTATGTGCCTTTTCGACTTCATTGTCAAGCTCAAGCTTCTTTTGGTCCTCTTCAGTCAAACCAAAATTTTTATTAGTAACGTTAGGAGGTTTGCTCTGTTGCGCGAAAACATCTTCACGCAAGATTCGAAAGTGGGGCTCGTGTGTAGCAAGTCCCAAGAAGATCAAATCTGCATCTAAACCGTAAATACAGTGAGTAGTGTTTGGGTTATAAGAAGGGTCTGCACGCTGCGATCGGATAAACTCCATAATTTTGTGTTCACCTTCTCCAGGAACAAAAGCGTCAGAAATAATGACATTGAGGTCTTTCCAACCAGGATCAGTACTGAACTTGTATGCAATCCAATATCTTAAACTTTCAGCCAAAGTTACCATAAACGGCGTACCAGGAGTAATAACGTTAGAATCCCATTGAGTTTTGTTTCGAATGGCGTTGTCAATAACTTCACCACGAGCTTCAGCCTCAATAATGGCTTGTTCTTTAGCTTCATTGTTAATTCGAGCTTCTCGAGCAGATCTAAAACGACGAGAACGCTGCTGATTCATTTTAGCACGAGGGGCGACACCATCGATAGCAATCATGAGAAGTTTTCGTGGCCGAGCCATGTTTAACACTCTATCAGTGTATTTGAAAACTTCCAACATCATCTCATCTTCGTTTTTAGGAGGCTCACGACCTTCTGGATGAGTACACGGATGCACAATACCATTCATATCCAAATATAAGTTATCAAGTTCTTCGTTGAGGTTAGGACCAGAGTATGGTGCAGGCACCATGACGCCATCGATTTCAACATCTGGGTCTTCTAAAACTGGAGACACAATTTTTGAATACTTTTTAGAGATCCATCGGAAAAAAGCTGGAACACCCATTGTGAATATAATTTGTGGATGGAATAACGATGGAGTAAAAATGAGCTGGTTTGAAAAAAAAAAAAAAAACGAAATAAAAATATTCCAAGTTACATAGATCATGTGATAAATGCGTGAATTCCTAAATGTCATACATTAATAGTTTTTCATAAAATGTTACTCATTTTGTAACAAATCCAGTGACTAGAACATACATGCATGTTCGAATCCTTGTAATTGCACACTTTTCTTCATCAGAAATGAATTCAGCCTCGGGTACTCAACTCCCCCCGCAATTTGCATGGAATATGAAATTCACCCCACTGATCCAAACATAATGTAAAAGCTTATTTAAACTCCACAAAAGGTTCGTTAAATTCTGTAATTTATTTTGAAATTTCAATTTCTTTATTCTCAATAATTTTATTTTACTCAAAAGTTTACATCTTCTTTATTTTTCACAATGCCATCGCCATCATTTCAAATCCCCAAAACTCAGACTGCTTGGGTCTACAAGAATGGTAAAAACGAATTAGTTAGACAAACCATTCCTGTTCCTTCTCCACCAAACGGCTCAGCTTTGATTCGAATTGACGCTGCTGGCGTTTGTCACTCAGACTTACACCTGATTTATGGCAACATTCCAGTGGTCACCAACATCATCATGGGCCATGAAGTCGCAGGAACAATTGTTGCATTAGGCGAAGGTGTTGATCCAAATTTGTATCCTATTGGCGGTCGCTATGCTGTTTTTTCGCAAAACTCTTGTGGATTGTGCAAATTGTGCCGTTCTGGTCATGACAACATTTGTCAGTCTACTTCAAAGCTCCAGATTGGATTGGGCCATCCAGGAGGATACGAAGAATACACTGCTATTCCCATTAGAAACTTGATCCCGATCCCTGATAACGTTTCTAGTGAGTTGGCAGCTGTTGCTACCGATGCAGTTTTAACTCCATACCACGCCCTTAAAAAGGCTAAAATCAATGGCTCTACTCGAATTTTGATTTTAGGTCTTGGAGGTCTTGGTTTGAATGCTATTCAAATTTGCAAGGCCTGGGGTGCAAATGTCAGTGCCATGGATCCCAAGGCTGAAGCCCGTGAAGCTGCTTTGAAAGTAGGTGCCGATAAAGTCATTGAAAAGTTTCTTTCACGATCAATGAATTTTGACGTTATTGCTGACTTTGCCGGTGTCAAGGCTAGTTTTGACATGGCTCAAAAACATGTCCGTCATTTGGGAACTATCTTGACTGTTGGCATGGGCTCCAACATTACTGAATATCAAAACACTAAAATGTCTTATAAGGAAACGACTACAATTGGATCTTTAGGGGGAACTACTCAAGAACTTGCTGAATGTTTAGACATGATTTCTAAAGGTTTGATCAAGCCTCAGATTGAAGAGAATAGCTTGGAAGACATTAACACTGTACTCAAGAAACTTCATGATGGCAAGGCTACAGCTAGACTTGTTGTCAAAGCTTCTTTGTAAATGGTTTTGATAGTCTTATATAAAGATGAATAATATTGGCGCAATATATGTTTAATTTAGAATAAACATGTTGAATTGATTTAAAAGAGATTTGGTTGAGTGTATCTTTGAATATACCAATTAGGTTTTTCCAGACATTATGAAAAAATTTGTGCGTTTTCTCAGTGTTTCAATTTACTATAACTATCCAAGTTGAGCATTCCAAATGCTATATACTACAAAGATTATAAGAACATGTATAATTGAACTAAGGCTTGAGCTTTATTAAATAACATTAAAAACCACCAAACCAAAACCCCCGAGTGCTTTTGAAAGTTGAGTAAGCTTAATTAAACATTACTCACTAAATTATGATGCCAATCTATTAAATATATCAAAATAATATAGGGCAAGACATCGGGGTTACCCTGCATTACATCACATGATTAAAACTCAATCATATAAAATTTTCATTTTTCAACCTTTGCATTTCTTTCTTTTTTCTCTTTTTTCTGTATGCTTTAAAATTGGTGATTTAGTGACACAAGCAGGCATTTATAGAAACCAGTATTCATTATTTGTTTTCTATATACTGAGTTTAAGTTTTAGTGATCTGATAGCTTTCTACTCAATCCAAATTACACCTTCAGATCTTTTTGGCTTGGCTCTCCGTTTTGGAAGGGCCTTGTCCAGAAACTTGTGTCCATGCCATATTTTACAAGTTTGATTAAAGTAACAGTACATCATAGTACACCTCGGGCGCGTTTCTTCGGTTTTTTTTTAAAGAACTTGATGGAAACAAGTGTTACCTACATTGAGGTGTCTCCAAGAATACTGACATTTGAAATATTTGAAAAGAAATTAGAGTTTGATTAATGCATTGTAGAATTTGTAGCAACCAAGGTGATCAGTGAATCAGAAATACTTTATGAGCTCCTAGAACAACCGATTTTATTAGTATTAAGACTTTAAGTAAATATCTACTACTAGAGGCCAATTTTTCATTGACTTCTAAACTGTTTACTTTGAACCCTGTCTAAACCCCTAAAATCAAATCAAAGCTCGTCTCATTCACGTGCAGTTTCCAGTATGGATCTTGTTTTATTATTTTCCCTCTTTCTACATAATCCAGTTTTTATTATCAATCATAGAGAACTTTAAAATAACAACCTCTGTTTTTATTTCTTTGTACATGCTTCCATCAACACGTTTGGCCCGCACATATTTTGTAAAACACTCTTTTATTATACCCCGTGCTACAATACCAACACGCTTTTATTCAATTCCTGCAATGCCCTCTCCAATTGATCTCGTTGAAAAGGCTAAAAGGGCTGCGTCATTCAAAGCTGTCGACACCTACTTTCCTAAAGATCCAAAAGTCATTGGAATTGGTTCTGGTTCCACAGTAGTTTACGTTGTCGAGCGAATTGTCGAGATGGCTAAAGAGAACCCAGAAATCCGTTCAAAAGTCATTTTTGTTCCAACCAGTTTCCAAAGCCGACAACTTTTACAAGACGGAAACTTTATTCTTGGATCTGTTGATAACTACAGTGCAGGCCAAATTGATGTTGTATTTGATGGTGCAGATGAAGTGGATATCTCTCTCAATTGTATCAAAGGTGGTGGCGCATGCCAACTTCAAGAAAAACTGGTTTCGTTATGTGCACGCAAATTCGTTTTGGTTGCAGATTACAGAAAAAAAGCAACTTGCTGGGCGAAGTTTGGACTCAAGGTGTTCCAATAGAAGTAGTGGATATGGCGTTCCGTAAAGTTACTGCAGACCTTTATAATCTTGGTGCTAAAAAAGTGACTTTGAGATTGGCTGGTAAATCAAAGGCTGGACCTGTGGTTACTGATAATGGAAACTTTGTTTTGGATGCTGATTTTGGAAAGATTCCAGTTGATGAAGTTAGCACGCTCGATAAAAAGATTAAAGTGTTGGTTGGTGTCGTGGAGACTGGTCTTTTTACAAATGCTGATATTGCCTTTTTTGGTGAGAAAGATGGAACCTTCAGTGTACGTGAAAAACAATAAAAGTAATAGTTATGTTGCTTTTATTTAGTTTAATATTTAATACAAAAAATATAAACAAGCATTTATGAACAGAGTTCATATCGTTGGTTTTAGTAAACTACCTGACTTAAGTTCATCTCACAGTTCAACTGAATCCACCCTCTCACCAATCCTTTTCAAATCTATTGTGAACCATCTAAATATTGAGCATCTTCGTTCTCACACAAATCCTGCAAGAACTCTATCACCTTTTGGGTATCTTTATCCAATTGCTTCAAGTCCACCTTTTGCTCGATTGCATATGCTCTTTCAACACAAATCAAAGGAACTTTCAGTGACCTTAACACATTTTTTGCACGTTTCATCTTTTCGACACAATTCCTGTAAACTTGAGTATCGTACCTTCTAAGTTCCATACTATTTTCTCTCAGAGTTTCATCCAAGTCATTTGACGGTTCTGAAGGCTCTGCTAATGTTGTTGATGCGGTTTTGCTTAATCTTCCTAAAATTCTGTTGAGATGTTGACGACCATCTGAACGAGAAGCTTGCCTGCGGATAATGGCTTGTCGTTCATTATACCAGCGTACCTCATCTCGTTGTTGTTCCTCAATAAGGACACGCACCGTGTCAATGAAATTGGGATTTGAAGGTATTAAAACTTGCACTATGTATTTCAAAGCTGCTGAGTATGTAGTTATTTTTCTCGGATCAATAGGAATAACAGAGTGGGTAGAATCAATAGACCTGCTTGGCTTACTTTGAATCACAGACTGGTTTGGAGGTTGGTTTTGTTTTGACAGGGCTTTTATCTTGTAATCGCTAACAGGGTCATAATCATCGTCATCTTCGTCATCATTGCCACTATTACCATTCTTTTCTACAGGATTTTCATTGGATTCAAAAGATGTAGTAGGTGTTTGAAATGTCTCAAGTCTTTGCTCTGTATTGCTGCTGAGATTGTTAACATTGTTGCTATTTTGAGGGTTACCGTTGATATTGGCCAGCTGACCTAATAAAAACATCAAATTTGAATTGGCATCATTGCTGTTTGAATCATTACTCGACATTTCGTACAAGCATTGAGTATCAAAGCCTTTGTTGATAATGATGCTGATATTTATAGTTTGAAAAAATACTCATAAAACACTTATATTTTGTTCAGGGTTGGGGTTCGCAAAGGCCAAATATTCCTTCACTGCCCAATCTCAAACACTTTCAACTCAACTCACCCAGGGGTTTATTTTCATTTTTATTATTTTTTTTCAATTTGAATTATATTACATTTACAAAGCCTACATTCTTTTTTCAAGGCTATTTTCTTTTTGGTGATATAAGGTTCACTACTCATATTTGACAACAACCTCTGGATTTAGTTCTACTTCAATACCACCACCACCACCCTATCTCTTACAATGGCTTCAGCCATCTTCTTTTTAGATCTCAAGGGTAAACCCCTTCTTTCTCGAAACTACCGAGGTGACATTCCTATGAGTGCTGTTGAAAAGTTTCCATTATTATTGCTAGAAGCAGAGGAAGAGACCTCAGTCGTGCCACCCTGTTTCAGTCACCATGGTATCAACTACCTCTACATTACCCATAATGACTTGTACGTGTTGGCACTCACTAAACGAAACTCCAATGCTGCTGAGATTTTATTGTTTTTACACAGAGTTGTCACCGTATTGACCGAGTACTTTAAACGCTTGACTGAAGAGTCTATTCGCGACAATTTTGTTATTATCTACGAACTTTTGGATGAAATGATGGACTTTGGACATCCCCAGACTACAGAAACCCAGATTTTGCAGGAATACATTACCCAGGAATCACGCGCTCTGGACGTTCAAGTGAGACCTCCTGTTGCTGTTACCAACGCTGTTTCATGGCGTTCTGAAGGCCTCAATTACCGCAAGAACGAAGCCTTTTTGGATGTTGTTGAGTCGGTTAATATGATGGTTTCAGCTTCTGGCAAAGTGTTGCGTTCTGAGATTCTTGGTTCTATTCAAATGAAGTGTTATTTATCAGGTATGCCCGAACTCCGTTTGGGTTTGAACGATCGTGTTATTTTTGATCGTCAATCAAACACAACTGGTCAGATCTTGCCTTCACGCGCTTCAGGAGGCAGTGGTGGTTCTGGTGGAAAAGGACCTATTGAATTAGAAGACGTCAAGTTCCATCAATGCGTCCGTTTGTCCAAATTCGAAACTGACCGTACTATTTCGTTTATTCCCCCTGATGGAGAGTTTGAACTCATGTCTTATCGTCTCAACACATCAGTCAAGCCACTGATTTGGGTCGACTGCAAGTTTCGCAATTTCAGCAATTCTAGAATCGAGATCCAGGTCCGAGCACGTGCCCAATTCAAATCACGATCACATGCAAGCGACATTGACATTATCATTCCGGTTCCTGACGATGCTGACTCGCCAAAGCTTAAAAGCTCTCTCGGAAGCGTCAAATGGAAACCAGAGCTTTCTGCCGTTGTTTGGCACATTAAGAAACTGGTTGGTGGTAAGGAAGTGACTATGACTGCTGAGCTGTCTTTGCCTTCTGTGCGCGGTGATGATGGCGTAGCTGTCACTTCTGGTGAAGTTGGGCTGCCTAGAACTTCTGGTTATAACAGCGGTTCTACAACTGGCGCTAACTTTGGATCATCTAATAAACCCATTTCTGTCAAGTTTACAATTCCCTTCTTCACCACATCCGGAATCCAAGTGCGATACCTTAAAATCATTGAGCCCAAACTTCAATACCCTTCTTATCCATGGGTCAGATATGTCACAAAGAGTGGAGACGATTATACTATAAGGATAGCAAAGTATTAAAAAGAATAATAATAATAAAAAGGGACTGGAATCAGGTGCAAAATAATAATAAAGGAAAAGTAAATAAATCAATTAAGACTTGGTGTTTATTTTCGGTTTTCTGGCTTTTTTATTTCTCTTGAATTTTGATATTTTGATATTTTATGAGTTAATTTGGTTATTTGATTCTTTTTTCATGATTAATAAAAAGTACGAGGAAAAAGAGGAAATTAAACATTACAATTATAATTATGTTTAATACATATATATCATCATGTTTTACTATTATTATTTTCGTTTTATTACGGTAACTTTATTACATAATACA
>JAKTYL010000083.1:75184-103807 GCA_030578715.1 Magnusiomyces tetraspermus
TTTTTTTTTTTTTTTTTTTTTTTTTTTTTTTTTTTCATATTATAGACCAAAAATAACGAGTTACCGAGATTCAACTTCAAAGTGAATTTTCGTTTTTAATACAAATACGATAAGATAGCATTTGTAGCTTGCAAAACATATATGTTCACAAGTTGAATTGCGTCTCAGCTCGTAAATACTCTCTTCGAGGATTGCCAGTTTATGACTATAAACACAGGGTTGGATGACTCTAAATCGTTATCATTTTTTTTATTAACACTGTACCTTTGAGTATTATCGCTTGAAATTCAATCCTTGGTAATGTAAATACTTTTTTTACTAATTTGATTAAATATAGAAAAAATAAATCATCATGAAATGAATATCTTAAAGTCTTTTAAATACAAATAATTCTTTGTTCTCTCATATATAAAAAGTATCATTCATACAACCTTCTATCTAATTCACGCAAGACGTTGGCAACACTAGCTACTTCAACTTGCATACCTCTAGTCGTCAGCTTTCCCACAAGCTTTCCCAAATCTACTCTTTTAAAATCTTTATGTCTAGAGAGAGTTTGGTACGCAGCCGAACACGGAATAAAAGTGCCAACGCCTGGTGCAGGGTTAGACTCAGAGTTAGGGTCGGACTCATTAAGTTTAGAAGCCAAAGTTGATGACAATGGGTCTTGAGCATCAGAAGTGATAGTGTTGTTGTTGTTTGAAGAAGTCAGACTGCCCAAAGATGAGCTTCTTTGCTTGGAAATGGAATCGTCATGAGTAGTAGTAATTCCCAAACTGAATTGATCAACATGAGTGGTAGATGAAAATCCATTTAAACTGCCAGTACTTCCATGTCGAGATCGTAACATGCCATCCACTATTGACGAAGAAGAAGAAGAAGATGATAATGAGGAGGATCCATGTATATCTTGACCTGATCCTGCTTTGTTATTGGTATTTTTATTAGCACTGCTTCCACCACCACAGCAACCACCACTTTTGCCTCTTCCGCCACAGCATCCTCCGCTTGGCTTTTGAGAAGTTTTAGAGTTTGATGATTCTTTAGAAAGGCTGGACCTGTCTGAAGAAATGCGAGAGGCACTTGCAGATACACGCGACGCTAGCGTGGTACAGAAAAGTGTGGACATGGGATCCGATTGGCACTGTGAGCAGGTTCCAGGATTTCCAGTACATCCACCTGAAGAAGATGATGTATATGCAGAATTGTCGGTAGTCAAATTTCCAAAAATAGAAGGAAGTTTCATCTTTTCTTCAGAATTAGAACGCACAGGAGTAAGAGATAGTGTGTCATTAGTTGAGAAGGAGAGCGGTGGAAGTGGGTTGATGCTGCTATTATTATTATGGTCAATCAATTCGGCCATATCGTTAGCTTCTTGTTCCGCGTTTTCTGCACACAGACATGGAGTTCCGTCAGAGCAAAAGCCACATTTGTCAACAGGAGTTCCAGCATTATGAGAAGAATCGTTCATCATTGAGATAGACATGGATGTTGCATTGTTTGAAGCGGAAGAAGCAGAAGGAGGTGGCATAGATGGGTTGGATTGTATAGTGCTTTGTTTAGGAGTTTTTTTCTTTGCAGGCTTGGGTTTGGCAAACATTGCAGTAAAGTCAACTTCCATCTCTTCAGCATCTACACTTCGTTTTAGTTTTTTGAAAAATGGAATGTCCTTGTTGGAACTATCTGTGTTCTTTTTACGTTTAATTGGAACTGACTGACCAACAGAAACTTGTGCAGATGTAACAGTTTCAATAATATCAGGTAACGAAACTTTGGTAGCAGTTGAAGATTGGGCATCCAAGGAGCTAGTAGGAAATGATGAATTTGGGGTCTCAGCAGAAAAGGCATGAGTAGATCGTTTTCTGGGTTCTCTGATACCTAAAGACTCACAGATACAATCTTCCTTTACACAAACTCCACAACCATCGTCATCTTCTTCTGAAGACTCTTGCTGTTCGCCGTTTATTGAAGGTATAGGCTCAGACATATCTATTGTTGAAAACTGGTTTTCGTTACCCATATTATTATTATTGTTGTTGATATTTTCATCACCTTTCATGGGATTGGTATTGGTATTGGTATTATTAGTATTATTATTAGTATTATTATTATTGGGTTTGTTTGGTACCGGTAAACGCATTTCCAAGATATGGTCTAAAACATCCAACGGACTTTCAACAGAAGGTGCGGGAGATGCCATTTGGTCCATAGCAGGAGGATATCCCATAGAAGACATTGCAGGCGGAGTTCCGTTATAATTCGAACCTATTGAAGTTTTATGAAACGTTCGTTGCTGAGTTTGTTTATGAAGAGAATATGTTTTTTGTAAATTATATGAGTTTAGTGAGTTGAGTGAAGACCCTGTAGTGTTTCCAGGTGAAGCTGCTGTATTGAATGGTGAAAATGCTGTTGAACCTGCCGGAGTTGAAGCTTGAGAAGATGTTGCAGAAGATGCTCGGTCTATTTGCTGCTGTAGTTGCATTTGCTGCATTTGAAGTTGTTGCTGACGCATAACTTTCATTTCTTTACGAAGTTCGTCTAGTGATTGCCGAAGCTCGTTGTTCTCAGCAGAAACAGTTTGAAGAGTTTCACTGAGTTGTTGTTCACGAAGGTCTCGTTCCGCTTGGACTTCAGTGAGCATTTCTTCTAGTTCAGAAACCCGAGCTGCACGACGTTCACGAAAAGCTCGCTGAGCAGCTCTATTTTGAGCTTTACGTTTCTAAAAAAACAAGACCTGTGGTTAATAAATACAATCAAAAATTGAAACAAGATTAATAATACTATGTATAGACTTATATATACTTACAGTAGCTGGAGTATCATTAGATGGTTTACGACCAGGTTTAGGACGTGGAGGAAGAACCCAGACTCTTGAAGCTGTGAGCTGAGGTAAATTTGGAGTGCCGTTAGCTTTGATCGCGATTGCTGGAGGTTTGGTTGTAGGTTTGGTGTTTGCGGTCTTTAAGTTAATAGACACATTTGTAGCTGACGTAACATTGGTAGAAGAAGGCGCAGACTTGGGAGTAGAGCTTATAGCATTTTTAGGCTTGACTGCAAGGTTTGGAATAGGACTCGGACTAGTAGTCATATGTGAAGAAGCACTGGAGCGACGACGAGCAGCAGATTGTGACGAAATGCTATGCGGTGATAAAGAAGAAGTCTGAGGCGAACTGAAGGAAGTCGAATCTTTTGGAGAGATGGAAGAGTATTGTTTCTGGGTTAGGGCTTGGGGAGACGGTGCCGATTTGATGGGCTGGAAACAAGAGGCCGAGACGCCTGGAGCGCTTGTAGACATTTGATTTTATCAGGCTGAAATATATTAGAAGGTTGATTTTTAAAAATTAGAACAAGTTGGGATGTTGAAATGGGTGTTGTAGAGTTGGCAGTTATCAGATCATGTTTAGCATAAAAAAATCGGGAGGCTTTGGGCTATTTAAAAGATTATCAGATTGCGACAAAATGTCTGATCTTAAAAATCTTGGCCAATACAATGTATTGGTTCGCGAAACCGGTCGTTTCTAAAACGAAGAATAATCTGATAATTCCAAAAACGGAAATGCAAAGCTTGAGTCTTGGGTGAGAAATTGTTGACTTTAGATTCTATATTATATTTTAGTATTCAGGCAGGAACAAATTATTAAATAATTATAGATAAAAATAAAATTATATGAGTCATGTAGCTTAATAATATACAAATTCAGGATTTTTTATGCTCAAAAGGTTCCTGAAGGTGATTCTTTGTCTGAACTCCTCCGACCAGTTTCTTACACTCTTCAAGGTGTTCTTGATGCCAATAGGTAGTGCAGTTCTAGCTCTTAAATTCTGATATTATGTAGCCAATACTTATCACTCAGTATGATTTACTAACTTAGAACACATGAATCATCCTTCAATCTGTCAAAACCTTCTTTTTCATAATTTTACGGTCTCGAAATCAGACACATATGAAAGTGATATCACGTGATTGACAAAATTTTTAAGTCTGCCCTAATCCAAAATTTATTTTTCACATCCGACATAAATCTATCAGAGGTTTTTTTTCTTCTTCATTTTTTTTATTTTTATTTCTGCTTCTAAGTCGACACAAAGAAATAGTAGAGACATAGAGGAAAGAAGCGAAAGGGAAGAGAATGGCTTCAATATTTTACTACAGAAAGGCTGCGCTTTTGCAAGCCAATTTGACCAAATCAACGTTTAAAACTGTGGCCAAACAATTTTCAACGACATGCTTACGAATGAATGACGGAGTCACTATTTCTGACTTGGATTATATTTACGATGACTTTAATAAAAAAGTAAACAGATACAAAAAAGGTTCACACAATGGTGGCAGTCATGGCAGAAGCCGCGAAGATCGTGATAGTCGTGATAACTGGGATAACAGGGATAATCGTGGCAAGGGCGATAATGAGAGTAATGGGAGGTCAAGGCGTTTTCAAGAATCAAGGTTCGATAGAAGCTCAAGATCTCAAAATGTCGGCGGTGGCAGAAGAGACCCACCTAGAAATCTAGAAGGTTCAAGAAGCAGAAATTTTAGAGATAATGATGATTCAACTCGTCACAGTTTCTCAAGAGATAATAGACGCAATCATGAAGATTCCAACAATAACAACTTTGAAGGATCTAGAAGATACCAAGAAAGAAATGACTCTCAAAACCAAACTCGTCAACGCAATGAAGGAAGAGTTACCAGATCAAGGGATGAAATTAAATTTTTAGAAAAACTTCAAGATGGAACAATGAAAGATCCAGAGCACAGTCTTGTTTCATTAAAGCATTCTATGCGACGCTACTACCCCAATGACACCTCTGCAATTGAATTTGATTCTAATTCCTTTTTCAACTTTAGGGATAAAGAAGGGTTTTATCAGCCCGTCGATTCATTAGACACTTTATATGCGTTTGAGAAACAATTGAAAGGAATGGATCAGAAGCACAGCGAAACTTTGAAGAAACTGGGTCCTCATGCCGCCTTTTTTAAGCAACTGAATGAATTTCTCGAGCAACGTAAAAGAGCTCGTATGAGAAAAGCTGGTTACAAGTTCCCCGATGAGAGTGAAGATTATATTCCCCCTTCTCATAAGGTTGATATTTCTCAAGCTTACGATTCTCAGCATTCTTGTTACTTGGATCCCAAGGAACTTGAACTTAAAGAAGTCGAACAGGCAAATCAACCTAAACCTCCAGTTCTTGAACACAATTTAGACAGAGTTTTGTTTTCTCCAGGTGTTCATGTTCTTAAAGATCAACGCACGAAGGTTTACAACTTTGATCCTTCTTTGGAATCTATCATGTCAATTCGCGATTTTGATTTTACTAAAGTTACACCTTTTATTCCATCTGCTCAAGACACCCGTTTGTCTGAAATTGCCAAAGAAACTGGCAAAAAGTTCACATCTTCAACCAGTTCTTTGACAGCAATCCTGATGCATTTCCACTACTTGTTGTCCCGAAACAGAAAACCGTCAATTGAGCACCTGTCCAAGTCTTTTGGCAAAACAGATACCGTTGACTTTACTATTACACAGCGAAAGCCTGCTTCTGTATTTTTGAGATACAGACCTGAAACAGATACCTATTCGCTCGATTCTGATAAAACCCAGGACGAAGAAATTATTTTGTCGTTGTTGGGTCATGTCATGGAAACCCAATTGACTACAGAAGGAAAAGAATTTAGAGAAAAGTACACAAAGCCATTTGAAAACGATGAGTCTACTAAGCCCACAGAACCTGCATCCAACACTGAAGACAAACCTTTTGTTGATACCCTTAATACTTACCATTACTCCACGCTTGGCGATTTCGTGATGCGATCCCAAATTGATTGTTACGATCCAAGACTTCCTGGCACCGGCGTGTTTGATCTCAAAACCCGTGCAGTATGTGCCGTGCGCCATGACTTGGATTACGCACAGATCCACGACGGCAGCGACTACCAAATCACACAACAGCGCGGCGAATGGGAGTCTTATGAACGTGAACAGTACGACCTTGTTCGCACAGCGTTGTTGAAATACTCTCTACAAGCACGTATCGGCCGCATGGACGGTATTTTCATTGCATACCACAATATCCGCAAAATGTTTGGTTTTGAGTACATGCCACTCCACGAAATTGACAAGATCTTCCATACTACTGGCTACAAGTCGGCTGAAGAAGGCATTGCTGCTGCATCAATGGTCGCTGATACCGAATTCAAGATGAGTATCAAGAGTTTGTCTGAGCTCTTGAACCGTGTGATTGCAATGTATCCCAAACAGTCTGTCAACTTGGTGTTCAAGTCGCCTACAAGTGATGTCGATTTGGAAAACCAAGGTGCTGGCATGCTCGTTTTTGCCAATCCTATGGATGAACAAGTAGTTGACTGTTTACAGAAAGGTCTTGACCTTCCTCCTGCCCCAACTGCCCAAGAAATTGAGGAAAAGGTCAAGGAATTGGAAGCAAAAGAAGCCGAAGCTCAGTCAAATGGCCAAAAGTCTCCATCTGTCAAAACTCGCGCATTCCAACGTACCAAGAAAGAAGCAGGATCGGTTTTCAGTGAGATTTCAAAAGCAGAACTCCGTGAATACTACGATGAACAAACCGGAGAATCCAATATTGCTCAATTCACTGTTCAATCTAACCAAGTTGAATCACGTGCATACCTTGACAGAAACACTATTTTCAACATTTACCGCGACAACTACACTGGCACGCTTCCTGGACTCAAGTGCTGGCGCATCACCTTTGACAACTTTGTAGACGGCCAAAAGTTGCAGGAAGCAGACACTCCTGTGCCCACTGCTAATCAGAGCTGGACAGCTGGACTGAGAATTAGAGGTTTGGCGCATTCCGCGATGATGAGTTACTTGGATACTGTTATTTATGGATTCTTAGAAGACTCTACTCGCGATTCGCGCAATAGAGGATCTTCCAACTCCAACAACAACGGCAACGGTAAAGAATCTGCTATAACTGAAGGAACCAAGAAACAAGGATTGGCTGAAGATTTGAGCACCGAGATGGAAGAATTAACAAGCATGGATGTTCCTCCTGGAGACAGATTGTCAGTTGGCGACTTGGACTCCGAACTTAGGCTCAAATTGTTAGACCCACAAGTTTCTCGCGAGCTGATTTCTGCAACGACTCAGCTCGAGAATGTTTCAGGATCTGCAAGCACCAAAAACGTCAAAAGCAATGGCACCAACGGTAACAATAACGTTAAATCCAACAGTGGCGGTAATGGACGCTTGACGTCCACGCCAGACACAGTTCGCAGGTCTCAGGAAGAGATTGCGGAATACTTGGAAGAGCGACTTGGAAAGCTGCGCAAACCTAACCATTTGCAAACATTGCTGAGAGGGTACAGTCAAAAGGGTAAGGAACGGGAAGAGAAGCATGAGGAGGAGAATGAAGGAAAAGAAAAGATTGTTTGGACGCCCAAATAACCCTTTTGCATTCTACACGATTGTATAAGCAAATGAGCAGATGAAGGTGTATCTTTTTACAGTATGAGTTGGTTGGGTGTGTTTGTATCGCCAACATTGAAAGGCTCATTGATTAAAAACATGTATTTTAAGTATTTTTCACTATTTGTTTATTATCCATTTTCTTTCATTATTTGTATATAGTTTATTTTTATTTTTTTTTTATCAATATTATATTTCATCATCATTTTCTTTTTTTTACAATTGTTATTTTACATCAACTAACTATGGTTACTCCAGTTTATTTTGTTTATTTCAAATACTGTTTTAAACGTTTTTCTTCACAATGTTCAGAGTATATATATATTGATAATTAGTACTAAATTATATAATGATAAAACAAACGCAAACGAATAAATAAAGCATGAAAATCACAAAGTATATAAACACACACACACACACAAGAGAAAAAAGAAAGCAGGATTATTATTAGATAAATATTAAAGATATGTTTATATATATATGCACTTAGAAACCAAGAAAGGAATAAAAGTATTAGAGATTAGGACCAGATTAAAAAAAATAATTTATTAATAAAACAAAATGTGAGGATAATCAAAAAAGAAAAATTATTCAAAAAAAAACCGTATAGAGTGAAAATAATTAGTTGATGTAAAACACAGAGAAATAACAGTGACAATTAAGAGAAGAGAAGAATAGATAATAAAAAAAATGCGTATGCAAAAATGTAAATAAAAAAAAAACATGATATCAAATAAATAACGCTATTAACTCAATCTTTATTGCTTTTGTTGTTTTTGTTAGCGGCTGGAGCATTGAGTGAGGAAGATGAGTCAGCAGTACCCATTTTTGGGTCTTGGTATCGGGGCCTGGGCAAAGGTGGAATAGCAGGGATTGGCAAGTTAGTGGCAGGCTGTTGGTACAAACATTCGGAGCCGGTTGTACTGTTTGGGTGATTGCCAACGGCAGTGGAAGTGTCAGTGTCAAAACCAGCATGATTTGGGTGGTGGGATTCTAGGTTGTTAGCATACAATTCGTCGTTTTGTAGATTGGTAGATAGAGATTGATTGAACAATGTTGAAGGTATAGGTATTGAACTTTCATCACCAATATTGTTATTCACATTATTGTTGATATTGCTCCTGGAATTGGTATTAGTATTAGTATTAGTATTGGCATTGACATTAACACTGGCTCTACTGTTGGCGGTTTGCACATGCGACCCAATACTGTTCCGACGTATTTGGCCAGAGAGTCGTAATGACGGAAAGGTAGACGAAGAAAAAGTATTAGAATATAGTTTCCCCAAACTTTTATGTCTAGAAGTGAAGGGGGTATAGTGGGATGTAGATGCAGATGCAGATGATGAACGTGATGCTAAGGAGGATGGTAATTGCGAGCTTGATGATTGATTAGTATTATTTGCTCCACCCTGTTGAAAAAAAGATAAATCTCCATTTCTTTGACTACTTGACTCATCCGTGCTTCCAAGTACCGACCGCAAGTTTTGGTGATGAGTTTGCAATAATGATGAAGGACCATTGGTACGTTGATTTTCAGGGTTTGGTGAATTGGAAGTATGCGAATTCAAACGACGTACACGCAGTTCATGAACTAACCGACGCGAAGCAACAAACTTTTTCCATCTTCGATGGTTTTGTAAGTAATCGTCTTCTTCGCTGGCAACATGAGGGTGTATATTGGCATTAGCATTAGCATTCGGTGTCGTGGTAGTGCTAGCAGTGGCCGTGGCAGGATTGGCATGGGCACTGGTATCACTGCTGGTAGTATTGTTAGTGTTTTCAGAATTACCCAGATGTCCAAAGCTCTTTGGAAAGTTTCGTTTGAACCGACCAAGCTTTTCAGAAATTCCATTCCCGCTACTTCCACTAGTTCCAACTCCACCGTTATTAACATTATTACTATTGTCAACCCCAGGGCCAGAACTTGAACTCTGTGCTGAGCCAACCCCATTAACCGGGCCTGGAGCAACAATTTGTCCGACCTCATTTTCAGCAACATTCGCATTCAGCCTTCTTTGCGCACGTAATTGGCGACGCAACTCAGCCTCCTGCTGGAACTTTGTCAAGGCAGCTTTCTTTGCTTCTTTAGGTAGGAGGTGCGCGTTCCAAATGTCTAAAAAGCGAGTGAAGACAGAAGAATCTAGCTCATATCCTTCGGGTATAGCTATTGGGTTGTTTCCGTTGGGATTGTTGATATTATTAACATTGGAGTTACCATTGTTACCAGTACCGTCAACACCGTCACCACCATTGGCATTATATGCAATGTTATTGTTGAAGCCTGGTGGTTGTTCAGGAACAGCTTCATCTTGTCTGATACTCAAATCCACACGACACATTGGACAATGCGACGACGAGTTGAGTAACCATGGATCCACGCATTTAGCATGGAATCTGTGTTTGCATGGCAAAATGCGCAACACTTCACCATTTTCAAACCCTTCAAAGCAAATGGGGCAGATTGCATTATCGTCGTCATCATCAATATCGAGCGGCTGAAGAGATGCGAGCAGGTCGGGCGGATATGTGGCAGTTTGGTCTTCGTGGAGAGAAAGTGGGCGAGTGAGGGTCGTGTAAGTATACCGAGGACTGTCGTGGGATCTGCTGGTTGTAGGCTCAGTGTTAGGAGTAGTTGTTAGTTCAGTGTTGGGGACACTTGTTCTAGACACCTGCCTCACACAAGAAACATCACTACTTTTACTCGTAACTGGACACACACCCTTATCCACAGACTTTTCCGTATATTTAGTCCCAGGACTTTCCATTGAATTTTCCTCTAACAACCCGGGTTGTCCTGTCGTCGTAGAATAAAAAATCGACAATTCAATCGACTCAGACCTCGTTTCGTCACTTTCTGAAACACGCGCGGATTTGAAGTCATCGATTGTGTTGCATGCTGTACGCAGATGCAATTCAGCCCCAGGACTATTTTGGCTTACGTTGTCTGTTACACAATGACCAATTTTACCTTTAGCACTTTTATTGCTATTATTCTTATCACAGGTATCATCAATGGTATTATTATTATTATTATTGTGATTATTATTATAATTAGAGTTGTCACCATCTTCTGATTTGTGATGAATGCGCACGGTTACCAATGGAATGGAATCTAAAACGGCTCGTGCGAGGCCTTTGGCTCGTTGAGAATACGCCTGTTGTAAAAGCTGCTGCTGATGCTGGTTATGTTCATCGTTTCCAAACTCGCCTGGCGCAGGTAGCCCATACCTTTCAGGATGCCTGTGAAGTCGTACAGCTCCTGAAATTATTATAAAGAGGAAAATCACCGCAATGAATCCTGCAACAGAATATAAAGCAGACATTGCTACTTTTGAGGATTGAGACGCTTTGCTGGCAGCCGCATTCAAGCTGGAGCTGGCATTTACGACTGTTGTGATGGCAATAGTCACGTTGCTAGTCTTGTTCAAGCTTTGAACGATTGAGTTGGCAATTAAAGTAGACATGGTTGTGAGCACAAACCCAGTTTGTGAAGCATACTGACGATAATCAGACGTCAAGTTACAGGCACTGCTGGTCAATGAGTACAGCAAAACACAGTCCGAAGACTGGATCGCGTAGTTGAAGATCTTGTTAGTAGCATCAAAAGAATTATCACAGTTGATGAAAGCAACGTTTGGATTGCCAATGTATACGTTATTGACTGCCGGAATCAGTTTTCCTGCACAAATGCCTTCAACACCGTTGGAAAGAGTAGCAGAGCGGCCTACTGCAGCTGTCAAAGCTGCTACGTTGGCAGTAAACGTGTCTTGGGTATTGTTTAAGAATATCTCCATGCTGAAAATGGAAGAAAAGTGAGAGGTGTTGTTAGTGACTGTGACAAACGAAGTATCTGAAGACGGGCTGATGGAAATAGGTGCAGAGTTGCTTGGAGTGTCGGGATTACGTTTGAATAGAGTTTTAAAAGGAATTAATGAGTATAAATATGACGAGGTTTTGTGGAAAAGAGTTGATGAATGTGTTGATATCGTAGACCGTGTATCAGTTGCTGATATTGTGTCAGAAGTTGAAAGGGTAGTTGCCATGACGGTAGTTGGATATGATATTAGATCTGTAGCTGTTAAAGTGTCAATAGTTGACAGATCAGTAGCCATGACTGCTAACTCTGGAGAACCTGGACGAAAAAAGTTGACGTTAACTGGTGCTGCAGACGCCAAAAACGGTGAATTGAAAGTGACGCATAATACCAATAACGACATCAAGATCAAACTCATCGTTGTCATTAACCCAACCATCATCATTTTCGTTATCCTTGACACTAATAAAAGACGTAATAGTAGTAAAAATAGCTGACGCATAGTTATAAATTTCACTCCAGTAGTCCCATAAAAAGACTATTGGCCATTCATAAAAGTCATCCAAACTAGGCTGGTGCAGTCATAAATAGAAAAAAAATAAAATATATAGAAATACAAAATGCAACAGAACCTGAGCGTATAAAAGGAGTGAGTGAGTGTTTCGTGGGGAGAGAATAGAGAGTGGCTCAGCCTTAAAAAGAAACGTTATTTAACATGTATAAATATAGATTGATCATGTGATTAGCGGTTATGTCATAGATATAATAATGTCATGTGAATATCACGTTCTGTTGATCCGTAATTGGCGGCTTTCATTTATCCACCAGAAAAAAAAAGTGACTGGCAAAATCATTTGCCATTTCCAAGGTACTCAAACAACTTTTTGATTTCTATCGGCACACAAACCCTCTCAACCATCCGTTTTCATCAACCCACTACCCTTACGCTTCCTTCCATCTTTCTTTCTTTTTATCTCTTTTTTATTTATTTACGACTTAAGGTCAGAGTCAGAAAATGAACGATTTGGATAAGTTTCGACAGGAATGGCTTGAAGAAGTTGCTTCTCGCAATAATAATAAGACCAATACTGGTATTAATAATACTAGTGATAAAGGCAAAACTCATAATCCAAAGTTTTTGAGTCCCAGATTCAACGATCTAGTCAACAATTCTGGAAACCAGATTGATGAATTGGTTAATGAAACTGAACAAGTCTCAATTTCAGAAGACACCAATGGATTGGGAGATTTGAACGGCTCAACAAGTTTAAAAAAAGCTCATGATAAGACCAGATCGGCACAATCATCAACACGTCATGCTCCACCATCATCAACACTCGACAAAGATTCCGTCTTTCTGTTCCATGCTGGAGCAAACATGTTTGAAAAAGATGTTTCTCACTATACACCCGACCAGGCTAGAGCTGTGGCGTTGTTTGAACAAGCTGTCGAAAAAGAACATACCGGAAAGTTACAAGATGCCGTGGTACTCTACCGTGACGCTTTCAAAGTTGACGATTCGGCTGACAAACTTTATCGTATGAAATGGTTTAGTCATTACAAAACTTCGACTTATGTGGCTGACAACGGTGGTGCTAAAAATGGTGGTAGTAGCAGCAGTGGCGTTAGTAATGGAAACACAGTTTCTGCAAGATTAGAAGAATTAGAGCGAATCGAGCGAGAAAAAAAGAAAAAGAAGAGTGCTGAGAAAAACCGCCACAAACACAAGAATGGCGAAAGTTCTAATGGAAATGCAGCTACTGCTGCTGGCGAAAAAGCTACTCTTGATTCTTCGAAAATGACTATTGAAGAAAAAAAGAAAATGTATGCGGATATGGAGGAAGCTCTTGAAGAAGGTGTAGCAGACGAAGATTTACTTTCTGCTGAAAAAGCGTTGCCTGCTTTTGATGATTTGACAATTACACCACTTGATGAGACGTTACCCTCGCCGTTTGCAACACTGCCTATTGAAATTATTTCAAAAATCGTGATGGACCTGGCATTGAGTGATTTGCCGTCGTTTAGAAGTATAATGTGCACGTGTAAGATGTTTCATGGAGTCGGAATGACGTCAACTGATATCTGGAAAGCGCTGGGTATGAAGGAATACCCTTTTCAAAAGTATATCCCTCCGGTTTGGGCCAATTTGGCTGGGGAAAAGATGGAGAAGACTGAAAATGGAGATGAAAATGAAGGTGAAGGCGAGGAAGCAGACGAGGAAGAAGACGAGGAAACAGAAGTTCAAGATGAAAGAGACGAGCTTGAATCTGTTTTTGCTTCTCCCGCTAATACCCTGAAAACTGAAAAATCACACACTTCTCGAGAACTGCAAGAAAAGAAGGTACTGTGGAATCCCTCACACCCATGGTACGGCAACTGGCGGTCAATGTACTTACAAAGACCTCGAGTCCGTTTTGACGGTACTTACATTTCCACTTGCAACTACATGCGGCCAGGCCGCTCTGACGATGGTTGGAACCAGCCATTTATCATGGTGACGTACTACCGCTATATTCGCATGTTCAAGGACGGCACGTGTTTGACATACCTTACAACAGACGAGCCTCGTGATATCGTGCCAGTTTTTGTTAAGCCCAAACCTCATGAACAAAGATCGTCTTCACGAAACAAAAAACGTACCAACAAAGATGTGTACTCCGTGACCCGTCCTGATGGCACAATCATATACCGTCCACGCGAGATTTGTTCAGGCCGCTGGGTACACGTCAACCCAGCCGGACAGATTCTTGTCAAGACTGAAGGATCAGCGGAAAATTACACGTTTTACATGCGGCTGGATTTGAGGTCTTCAGGAAGAAGACGACACAATAAACTGAAATGGCACGATTACTGGGCACTGGATCATAATGAGGATAGGGTGGAATTCAATTTGAAGAATGACAAGTCGTTTTATTTTCAAAAGTATAGATACGAAAAGGCTTAAAAAAAAAAATAAATAAATGAGGGAAAGGAAATGAGTTTTAGGTAAAATTTGATTGTTAGTGACATTTCTTGACAATTGAGTTTAAACAGTGCTTGTTTGGTTTTTTTTCAAAACTAGACATTTCTTTCTTTTGTTTTGAGTTGTATAAAGTATTCAAAAAAATGCCAGTTTTTTGGTTAATATAAATTAATTCAAAAGAAGAGAAAAATAAATATATTTTAAAGAGCTTGATTAGGGGACTCACACAAGTCCTGTTCGAATTTGAAATTGTTCATTCTATCAGCAACACAATCAATTTGTTGTTTTATCTATTCAAGAGACTTGACAACATGGTATAGCATATTGCTTTAGTTTGATTTTTTTAATATGGCCAATCGAGTTGTTGTTAAGAATCTCAAAGTCGTTTCTAGTACATGTTGTATCATTTTTCATTAGTAGTACTACTATTTACAACAACTCGACACAACAAACCATATCTGAAAATCCAAAAATCATTGATCTTCTCAGAGATTATCAACTCAAAGCTCTTCAAGCTTCAATTCTCGACACAAACAATATAGTATATCCTTCTCAAAAAAAAAAAAAAAAAAAAAAAAAAATAGTTTCTAACTTGGCAACGCTACACACCCAATCCATAGGGTCAAATAAATACAAGTTTATGTATTATGCAGATCTACACACCACAGAGTTTCAGAGATATACCTTTGTTTCACCTAGACATGCTTAGTTTAAGTTTTTGACAAACCCTTTATTCATCAACACATAAGGATTAGCTAGGAATATGTGACGATACTCATGGAAAACGTAAGAATATCGATGGAAAACGCAAGACTAATAATGAAAAACGTAAGAATATCCATGTAAAACGTAAGACTGCTCATGAAAAAAATACAAGGCTACCCATGAGAATCTAACAGAACTCACTCTAAACTCAAAGAATGAAAAAAGATGAGCAAAAAAAAAAAACAAAAACAAAAAAACAAAAAAAACGTGCGTATCTGTTATACACTCGTCTCCATTGCTCTTTCAAACATTTTAGAATGACGCAAATAAAAAACAATGACAAGACTTATTACAACCTTTTACATGCGTATTAAAAACATAAAAAACTGAAAACTTTGAATAGAGTTTGTATTTCAAATCCTAAACTTGTAAAAAATAAAGAAAAGAATGCAAAGCGTATTTGCAATTGCCAATGTGTAAGCTTATAAATGTAACACGATTTGTAATCCAAAAAAAACAAAAGTGTACAACAAAAGTCACGTCAAGTTTAGAAAAAGATTGCAATGTCCGAGGCTTTAAAACAACAAAATCCAAGAACATTAAAAAACCTAAAAATCAAAAGATAATAATAACAAACTACTAAGCGTATCAGACTGAGCGGGAACTAGAAATACAATGAATTTCATGGACAACTTGTAGAAAGTTTGATGCTGGTGAACCAAAGCGAAGGAGCATTTGTAAAGGATTCTGGCCATTGATTGGCCAAAACAAACAGCGACTTGTAATGTATAGTGCGATGAAGCAAGTTCATACACAACCCATTTCCATCATTTACAGCTTTTACTCATTCTCTTTTGCAACTACTTTACCAATTGACTAGAATAACTAGTATATCGATCCAAAAGCAACCCAAGATCGATACGCTTCTACAGTCCAACATCAGAGTTACCTTGCTTGTGTTGCTGAGACAAAAATGTCAGATTTATTTTTAACTATTTCTTGACGTCCAAAATAAATGTCAAGTAAACACCAGCTTGAAACTCTTGGTAACTATAAAAATGGCTTACATGTATAAACAAAGAACAAATAAGTCCGAAAGGACAAGAGCGCAGAAAATTGAAATTCAAAAAAAAAAAAAAAACGTAATTTTTGGTCCTAAACATATGCCGTTTTTCCAAACACAAGTACAGCAACAAAAGTGAATTTTTTGAAAAACTGGAAAATGCAAAAAAAGGATTATTGGTTGAGATTAGAATCTCCGAGGCCCGGGATAGGCAAAAATCTGGGAGAGAGAGAGTGTGTGTGGCGTATTTCTGTAATTGTTTTTCTTTTTGTAACCATATTTCAGAATCATGTATTGTAATAATTTTCTTGGAATAGCTTTAAACTTGTTAAATGAAGATACATGATTGCATGGCTTTCACTTTGTAATTGGCTTGTAATGGAATAAATCTTCATGTACAGTCACAAAACGGACTACAAAAACCACATACCTCAATGTGTTACACTTTAGAAGCCACAAAAAAAAAAAAAAAAAGTTGAGGAATATACACTAGCCACATTTTGTTAAAATATAAAGCCACTGTGGCTATTGTATATCTGCAAAATGTGTTTGTGTGTGAGAGTTAGTAGTGGCCATGTATCAATAAGCACCGACGAAATCAATAAGCACCGACTAATTGCTGAGGAATGGACAGTTTCCCCGCCACAACTCAACTTGTGTCAAAAAAAACTAGAATTATGTGGATTTTTCATGGGTTTTATAATGATATATAATTTAAACAGTTTATATAATTAGAGTTTGATAGCCACATTTCACACACACACACCTTTACACACTTTTGATTTGTGGTTTGTAATAAACTGTGCAGGGTTATGTGCCTCCACACGTTTATCATCTCACGTGGGATTGCCTTGGTATTACGCCATCCACAGTGGATTTGTGCACAAACGGCGTGTGTGGCTTGCCCAGCCGTGTGCAAAGTAGTTGAGTTTATATAAAAGGTTCGGTTTAGAGCCAAGTTTTGGAAAAGTCAAACAGAATTGCGAATATTTCTTAGCATTTTCTTTATTTTATTTGTTGGCATTGTTCTTTGGCTCGTTTATTGTTTTTTTTTTTTTTTTTTTTTTTTTTCATTCATCGTCCTGCATAGAAATACTTTTTTTTAGAAAAGTCTCCAAGTCTTGTTTCCAACGCTGGATTATTAAAAAGCCAAGTCTTTTAGCCTCCATCCCTAAAAATGGCCCTCACTCAGAAATTCCAAGAGTCACAAGAGTTTGTGAGATCGACAGTGACGCACATCAAAAAGGTCGACGAATTGAGTCCAAACGAGTACATTGCCGTAGACCAGCAAGACAAGCACGACAGAGTCCTTGAATTCAACGAAGACACGATTGGTGTCCGCAACTTTATACAAGACTGTACAAATAACCCTCTCCAGCGCATAAAACAGTACTTCATCTCACTTTTCCCCATCATCACATGGATCTACCGGTACAACTTGACGTGGCTGTATGGAGACTTGATTGCAGGCATCACGGTCGGAATTGTTGCTGTGCCCCAGGCAATGTCGTATGCCAAAATTGCCACGCTGGCTCCAGAATACGGCCTATATTCGTCGTTTGTCGGTGTGTTTATCTACTCTTTTTTCGCTACCTCTAAGGACGTGTGCATTGGCCCTGTTGCCGTCATGTCTCTTGAGGTCTCCAGAACGATCCTCCACGTGACTGAAAAATATCCAGACCTGGCAAACCGTGGCCCTGAAATCGCAGTCACTCTGGCGCTGATATGCGGTGGAATAGCAGCAGGTATTGGCTTTTTGCGCTTAGGGTTCATTCTCGAGTTTATCCCCCTGCCTGCTGTCATGGGGTTCATGACTGGTTCTGCATTCAACATTATCATCGGGCAGGTGCCTGGCATGTTTGGACTAGCTAGTCGTATCAACACACGTGACTCGACGTACAAGGTCTTTATCAATTTCTGGAAAAACATCGAGCACACGAAAACAGACGTCGCTTTTGGCCTGCCTGCGCTTGTGATTTTGTTTTTCATCAAGTTTTTGTGCGATTATCTCACTCGTAAAGCTCCAAGGTATAAAATTGCTTGGTTCTATTTGAGTGTCTTGCGTAACGGTATTGTGATTGTCGTGTTTACTGCTATTTCATACAGCTGCTACAAGCACCAACGTGCCCATCCTCCAATCTCGTTGATCAAAACCGTTCCTTCTGGTCTCCGTCACGTTGGAGTTCCTAAAATCGATTCGAGAATCGTCAACGCTTTGCTTCCGGAGCTCCCTGTTTCAGTCATTGTCTTGTTGCTCGAGCACATTTCTATTGCCAAATCGTTTGGTAGAATCAACAACTACAAAATCACTCCTGATCAAGAACTGATTGCCATTGGTGTCAATAATATGATTGGTGTTTTTTTCGCTGCGTATCCCGCTACTGGTTCCTTTTCGCGAACAGCTTTGAAAGCCAAATGTGGTGTACGAACTCCAATTGCCGGTCTTTTCACAGGTGCAGTCGTTCTTTTAGCACTCTACGCTTTGACTAGTGCTTTTTACTGGATTCCTAATGCTACGCTTTGTGCAGTCATCATCCATGCTGTTTTCGATTTGATGGTGCATCCACGGGTGAGCTGGAGACTTTGGAAGATTTCACCTGTTGAAGGTCTCATTTTCTTGGCTGCTGTTTTTATTACTGTTTTCTCGACTATTGAAGCCGGTATTTACTTTTCAATGTGCGCTTCAGTAGCCTTTTTGTTGCTTAGAATTGCAAAAGCTCGTGGCCAGTTTCTTGGTCGTGTGCAGTACTTTGAACTCGTCGATCCTACAGTAGTTTCGAAAAATGGAGCCATTGTATTTGATAATAAATTGGCGAAACAGCAGTCTCAGTCTCCCGAAAAGTTTGCTTCCAAGATGAATAAAATGTATGATTCCAACGACCAACCAAACACTATTAACAATAACTCCAACTCCGACGCTTACAATGCTTATCCTTCTCACGAAATCCAAGAGGAGTTTCAACAAGCCCAAACTGTTCAATTCCAACAACAAAAACAACAACAACCCGCTTACATCAAGAAATACAAATGGGTTCCTCTTTCTCTTGCCAACATGAATCCAGACCTCCACGTTTTACCTCCTCCCCGCGGTGTCATTGTCTTTCGACCAAACGAATCCTTCATCTACCCAAACTCTTCTCGCCAAGTCGATTTCGTGCTCGACCAAGTCCGTACACAAACCCGCCCTGGCGTTCCTAAAGCCAACTTGAAACTGGGTGATCGACCTTGGAACGACGGCGGGCCACGGAAATTGGATCCATCAGCGTTCAAGAAGGATACAAGACCGCGACTACGTGCCATTGTGTTTGATATGACTGCGTCGCCGTATATTGACGCGACAGGCGTCCAGAACTTGGTCGACATTAAAAGCGCAATCAACAGGTATGTCGGCTCTGACGATGTGGAGTACCATTTCGTCGGCCTGATTTCATCGTGGAGCCGAAGAGCGTTGGTAGCTTCTGGGTTCGGAACTGGAGTGCCTGCTGTGCATTATGTAGACGCTGCTGAACGTAATCTATCAAACCTTGGTAACATTTCGGTTTTGGGAGCTGCCGCAGCTTATGGTTCTTCTTCTTCTGGATCTTATGCCTCGTCATCGTTTTCTTCGTCGCAACGTGCTGGCGTCACACTTTTCTCGACATTGGAAGACGAGGAAATGGAACAAGAAAAATCCAAACGCCA
The DNA here is from genome assembly GCA_030578715.1 of Magnusiomyces tetraspermus. Classification (NCBI taxonomy): domain Eukaryota; kingdom Fungi; phylum Ascomycota; class Dipodascomycetes; order Dipodascales; family Dipodascaceae; genus Magnusiomyces; species Magnusiomyces tetraspermus. The sequence goes on from JAKTYL010000083.1 coordinate 94,860, forward strand.
ATTCAATGACGAGGAATCTAGACTTGGTGGTGGACTCGGTAAAACTGGAAACAGTATTACCGACGACCATCAACACATTTTGTTGCCAGTTATTGGCACTAACACTCCATTTTTCCATTTCGCCATGTCTGATTTGGACCACTTGTACCAGGAATGGGATACTGAGGAAGATTTCGCCGAAGACGTTGAAGTAGAAGCCGAAACGGAAACGGTTGAAAAAGTGGTTGAAGAAACTGAATATGGTTCTGAAAAATCAGCTGGGAAAGGCTCAAAGTGCTGAATGAACTAACATTGTTAAATGTTTATCTTCTTTTTTTTCTTTTAATGACTTTTATTATTATTATTCTTACTGTTTTTTACTTTTAGAGTTTTTTTTTTTTTATTTTTTTTGTTTATGTTTGCGTCATGACCTTATTTTTATGTTCTATTATTAATGTATTAATGACTTTTTTTTAAAAAAAATTGAAGTTTTATATCAAGTTTTATTTTTATTTCTGATTGAATATTATCTGTGAATAGTAAAAGGGAAACCGTATCTACATATGAAGCTAGTCAGTCTAAACCCTTTGTCTTCACATTTTACCTAGTAACTGTTTAACCCAATCCAACTTAACCTGGCTCCGTTACTCCAACCCATTAATCCCAATCCAACTTAATCCAACTTGAACAGCTCCTCAGCCTCATCCTCACCAACGGCCCCCAAGTCGACAAACTTCTGGATCGACCATTTCCACGTATTTTCGACACTTGCGGACGAAGATGCTGCAGCGGAGGGTGCAGTGAGGCAGCCTACTGGAGTCAAGTAGGAGCCATTTGGGATAACAACTCCACTTCCTTCACTTTTGTCCTTACTATCAGTTTCCTTATCGTTAGTTTGACTAGTGATAGTAGCAGATGTGGATGTGCTGCTACCAGAGCTACCAGGGCTACCAGGGCTACGAGTGCTACCAGTGCTAGGACTAATGTCAGGCGACAAAGCAGCATACAACGTATTATAGCATCCTTCTTCAACAGAAACGCCCATCACCTTTTCTGTCAAATTCAAGCCTAGTTCACAAGCTTTGCTGATTCCGTAACTGAACCAGTTGCCTACCCAGCCTGTAGCTTTTTCTGCAAAGCCGGCAGCAGCAGAGTTGGTGCCAAAGTTGGTTCCAGCATTAGAGGCACTGCCAGTCACGCTGCCGTTGTAGTTTGTCCAGCAATTGAACAAGTTTGTATGAACAGCAACACCAGGATGCACAGCTATACACGCAATTCCTTTACCACTGCCCGTCTTTCCATACTTTTGCGCCAGCGCTTTGGCGGTGTGAATATTTGCCAGCTTGGAAACGCCGTACCGCAACCAAGTGCCGACAAAGTTTGGAAGATGGGAGTACAGCTTGGAGAGATCGGGAGGGTTGTCGGAAAAGGTGTGGCCTATTGAGGATAAAAAGATTATGCGTGGGTAATGGGAGTCGTTCTCAATCTTTTCATCCACGGCCTTTTCACTGTCCTCTGTCTCCAGACTAACTTTGGTATCACAAGTTAAGGTTGAGCTGGCATCAGAGCCAAAGGATGACGGGGAAAGGAGGAGAAGAGGAATCAGCCTAATCGTCAGCAGCAGCTGTGCCAAATGATTAACCCTTACTTGAACGTCCAAGTTATCGTACTCTGTATCTATTTCAGTTCCCATGACACCGGCATTGTTGATCAGCAAATCAAGTTGTTTTTCATGCGACAAGAACCAGTCAATTGCTGTTTGCGTGGTTTCGAGAGAGATCAGGTTGCAAGGAAAGAATATAAGGGTTCCAAAAGTTGCGTTTTTTGGGATTCTGTGACGTTCATCAAACGTCTCACTTTCTCTGTCCTTCTCACTCGCTGCCTCCTTAACCTGTTCACCAGCAGAACTGCTCAAAGCTCGTCTCCTCTCAGCCTCTTCTTTAATCTCCTTCACGGCCTTCTCACCCTTGACTGGATCCCTAGCTCCCACATACACAGTCCACCCATGGACGTACAAGTGCAGGCAAGTGTACCATCCGAGCCCAGAATTGGCGCCAGTGACGAGAGCCACTTTGCGGGTTTGAGACGGGTCGAGGTATGGTAGAGCTGTGGAAGGGTTGAATGTGTGTGGATTGAACGGCATGGTTGGGGTGCTGGTTTGGCTGGCTGTCAAGTTTAATTAGTTGGTGTGTCTCAATCAAGTATTATCAGAAATTTCAGAATTTCACATGACAGCTAAAGACGGGAAAAAAAAAAAAAAAAAAAAACCGATCAACGTACGGCTGAGCCAGACCCAGATATTTGTTGGCCAGATTCAAACCTTCTCTTTGAACACTTGTTCACATGACAGACGCGTTTTTATATTTCATTTTATTTCGTTTGTAGTTTCAGTTTCCTTTTTTTTTTTTTTTTTTCTCTTTCCCCAACCTTTTTCACACAGCTTATTTCTACATTACTTCCAACAGATACTAACCAATTCTTACCCGTTCAATTAACTGTTTCGCGTAATTGACAATAATTAGCTTTTTCTGAGTTTACTACCATTCTATTAAGGAAAACTAACCCCGACTATATAAAAAAACGCGTCTGTCATGTCTTCATTTGAGAACCCTCACAAACGCAAATTTGAAATGACACTCGACGAGGCTTCTGGTAACCAGGGCAATTCCAAGTCTTCTGTTGACGAAAACACCCACGATGGTAACAATGACAATGGCCACAACGAAAATGGCAACAGCAATGGTGACGACAACGATCACGCGATGATTGACAGTGAGATTATTCAGCAACAAGAGGAACAAGCCAAGGCTGAAGAAGCGGCAAGGCACGAGGAAGCAAGGCATAAAGAGTATTTGGAGGGTGAAGTTAGTGACTCTTTGTTGGCGGCCACTGCGAGTGCAGCTTTGGCCCGAAGTGCTGAGGGAAACAATGGTGGAAATGGAAATGTCAACAATATCAACCCCAATAATTCAGTTGTTGATGACGAGAATGATAACAACAGCAACAATAACAACAATAACCCTGGTAGCAATAACCCTAACAATAACCCTAACAACACCCACGATCTCAATACTCACCACTACCAACCCCATTTCCAGCCCCATTTCCAAACCCATGCTCCCAAACCAGCTACCGGGACCGATGAATGGCACCGCATGCGCCGTGATTCGCACAAGGAAGTCGAGCGCCGGCGCCGCGAGACCATCAACGACGGGATCCGCGAGCTGGCCGAGTTGGTTCCAAACTGTGACAAAAACAAAGGCCAGATCTTGCGACGCGCGGCAGAGTATATTCGTGAATTGAAGCAAAACGATGCCGGACGCGTGGAGAAGTGGACGCTGGATAAAATCCTCTCGGAACAAGCAATTTCGGAAGTGTCGGCGAGTAATGAAAAGCTGAAACAAGAATTGAGAAGGGCCTGGAGAGAGGTTGCGGTTTGGAAAAAGGCGTGTGTTGACAATGGAGTGAAGGTTGACGAGGAGGAGTAATTGAGTTCACGAGCTTGTACTTTGTTTGATTTTATTTTATGTTGTGTTGTTAATTAAACTGTTATTTTATCAAATATTACCTAATTATATTCTAATTATCGTATTTTAACCCATGCTTTCCATGGTACGGGGCCCTTTCAGGAGATTTCCAACCTTTCAGCAACTCGTCGTCCAGCCTATAAACCTCCACGTCCAAAGGCCTGCAACACTCCAGCTGCTCTTTTTCATCTTCCCATCCCCATTTCGACAAGTCGCCGCCGGGACACGCCGAGAGTGCACACAACAAGTCCACTTCTGCAAAAAACTCAAAATAGTCTTCCTTATCGGCAGGGCACGTTTCCATAAAGTATCGTTCATTTTCGTCCAATCCAGTTACTTGAAACACGTTCAACACGTCGTGGACGTCAAATTCAGTCAATCCAAATTCCATCACTGCACGCGTCAAATTCGAATGGCAATGGAAATCCACTTGGTTTTCTCCATTTGTCAATAGCGCGTCCACGTACGGGTCACACCTAGTGCCCAACAAATCATGCACTCGGCCACCCCATTTATCGGTCCCGTAATCTTGCAAAGTGTCGCCAACGATTGTGCACAGCGGGCGCAAGAAAGGGAGACAGGACCATAATCTGTCGCCGACGCTGACGTGTGCTTGGTGCAGCTGGCGAGTGCGGGAGGCCCAGAAACGTTCGCGAGGATCGTTAAAGTTCCAGATGTTGAGGTCGCCGACTTGCGGACCTTTGGGAGTTTTGAGACGGCACACGTGGCCGGCCGGGACTTTCCAGGCTTTGGCGGTACGGATCGGGACTTCGAGGGAGGAGACAAGGGTGCGTTGAGGTTTGGTGTCAGATTGAGTAAAGTCGGAGGAAGACCCGGAAGACCCGATAGGACCATAAAACGCGGGGTCGGGACGCAAAGGCGAAGAAGTCTCGGAGGTCGAGAAATACGCAGGGCTAGGTTTGCGGGACTCGTTAGAAGCCTTTTGAGCTGAATGGCGGGACATCGTGAATAGCAATAAATCACTAAAACTGCGACTTGGAGTGTAATGTGCAGACTTTATTTCACAATGGGATTGAGAAATCCACCCCGTTCATATATAGCTGAAAAACAGCAGTGTCACATGACTGATTTGAAGGGTTTGATAGTAACTGGCGATGGCGGTTAAATGTAGCACGGCTTGTAAGAACACCCAAGAAAAGTTTGAGAAACCCGTGTTAAATGCGTGAAGAAGGCACTTGGAAGATAACAAAAGAGGGTTTTTGGTATTGGGGCCGAGGGTTGAAGATGCTATGGAAACAGACTTGAAAGATCCAATCAACGTGCATATAAATTTACAAAAGGAGACCAGAATATAGTTTCTTTAAATAACCAAAATATTATATTAATTACAATGAACTAACAATAAATAAATAAATAATAATTATAGTCTCAAAATAATAGACTCGATTTTAATAATAAAATGCTGCTTTTTTTCAGGTGGTCTGAATATTAATGAAATACAAGCAGTGTTTTTTTTTTTTTAAGCGCAAGACGATTCATCACCGTTAGAACACTTGCACTTCATAACACGAACCCAGCAATGAGCTCTTGCACCAATTCCGTATTCTTTGCTGCAAGCATCCATCACTGCAAGACATCCTTCTAAACAGCTACCGCCAATGGCTTTAGGGGCTTCGCCCCCTTCATAAGCAGCACACTCTTCAGAGATATCATCGGCACTGCGCTTATCAAAAGATGTAAATTTGCCGTGCTTCTTGAACTTGGAAAAGTCGCCAGAACCTGCAAATGTTCCAACATTGTTGCCGCCAGCACCAGCACCAGCGTAGGCGCCATCAGGACCGGCATAGCTGCCAGCATAAGTACCAGAGTTACCTGCGCCACTAAAAGCGCCAGCACCGGAGTTACCGGCACCTGAGTGGGCAGAAGCTCCGGAGTTGTCGGGGTGGGCAGGCTTGTTGCTGGTGGAAGGAGAAGGAGAAGGCTGAACTGGGGAAGATGAGGGAGCAACTGGGGAAGATGATGGAGCAACTGGGGAGGAGGTAGGAGTGACGATGTCTGATTTATGGGAATCGTCGGTAGGAACAGGAACAGGATAAGTTGTGGTTATGAAAGCAGTAGTTCCGTTGATGGAGCTTGGCAAGATTGTGGAGATGGAGGTTGACATAGAGGATGAAGATGGAGAAGGAGTGGGTTGAACTGAGGAAGAGGAGGTGGTAGATTGAACGGAAGAAGATGAAGACTTGGTGGAAGAAGATGAGGTAGATGATTGGACTGAGGAAGAGGAAGCAGTGATCACAGTAGTAATGGTGCTAGGCTGGATAACTGTGGTAGTACCAGACATTGTGAGCGTAGTACCAGGACGTGTGAAAATTTGAGTAGTAGTGCCAGTGATTGGAGTAGTCATTGAGGGCGTGAAAGGACCCAGAGTGGTGGGCTTTTCTTCTCCATGGCTAGTAGGAGTGCTGCTAGGTGTCACAGTGAATGACTGGCCTTGAGTATAAGTAACAGTCACAGTAATGACGCTTGGAGCAACACTGGAGCCAGGGATGACTGTTGATTCAACACTTGAACCTGGAATGACGGTAGGATGAACAGTGGAGCCAGGGAAAGAGGTGCCGTCAATGGTAGTGCCAGTGATAGTGGTGCCTGGGATACTGGTGCCTGGGACAGAAGTTCCGGGGATAGTAGTTGGTGGAATATAAGTACCAGGAACAGTGCTAGTGATGGTAGTAGTCAATATAGCAGAGCTTGTGGAACTAGTAAAACTAAAAGTGGAACTGGTCACAGATGCAGAGCTTGAGGGAGCAGCACTGGACTGGGATTGGCTGGTTCCAGTAGGGGCACAGGGTGGCAGAGTAGAGAACGATGTGGCGACAGGATTGCCGTGTTTGTTGTATCCTTGGAAGCAAATGACAGTAGGGTTGGCATCTGCGGCACATGTAGGAACGTTGGTAGTAGGGTGATTAGGCTTGACTGTAGAGGTTTCTGTGGCAGTAGGGGCAGGAGTAGTAGGGGCAGGAGTAGAAGAGGAAGGAGCGGTAGTAGAGGATGAAGGAGCGGGGGTGGAAGAGGAAGGAGCGGGAGTTGATGAAGTAGGAGCGGGAATAGAAGAGGAAGTAGCGGGAGTTGATGAAGTAGGAGCAACAGTAGATGTAATAGGAGCCACACTAGTTGTTGGGTTCGAAGTTACACCAGAGCAGAATGGCAAAGTGACGTACGAAGGAGCAACAGTGGTGGTGGAATCAGAGTAGCCCTGATAGTAAATGACTGTTTGGATAGTTCCTGTAGCACAAGAAGCTACCGAAGGTTGGGGCTTGGCTGTACTGGAAGGAGCAACAGTAGATGAGGGGGGAGCAGCGGAAGAGGTGCTTGGAGCAACAGTAGAAGTGCTAGGAACAACGGAAGAGGTGCTTGGAGCAACAGTAGAAGTACTTGGAGCAACAGTAGAAGTGCTAGGAGCAACAGTAGAAGTACTTGGAGCAACAGTAGAAGTGCTAGGAGCAACAGATGAAGTGCTAGGAGGAACTGAAGGAGTAGTCGAAGTGGCACCACAAGGAGGCAATGTGACGTATCTAGGTGCAACAGTGGTACCAGCAGCAGTGTATCCCTGGTAGTAAATGACGGTTGGGTTACCGTTGGCAGCACAAGTAGCAAGCTTAGTTTGTGAAGTAGTAGGGTTGACTGATGAAGTGCTGGTAGAAGTAGTTTGAGTGAGAGAAGTTGCGGATGAAGAAGCAGAAGTGCTAGGAGCGGCAGTGCTAGATGGAGCAGAAGTGCTAGGAGCGACAGTGCTTGATGGAGCAGAAGTGCTAGGAGCAACAGTGCTGGAAGGGACAGGGCCAGTCTTGGACGAGCAGAATGGTAAAGTTACGTATCTGCCTGGGATAGTGGTCTGAGCACCAGTGTAACCTTGGTAAAAGATTACAGTTGGATTAGCACCGGTGGCACACTGGGTGATAGAAGAACTGCCTGGGGTTTGAGAACTGGTACGGGTCTCAGCAGTGCTACTGGGAGCAGCAGTGGGAGAGGTAGTAGGAGCAACAGTAGTAGTAGCGGTAGGAGTAGCAGTAGGAGTAACAGGAGGAGCAACAGTTGATGATGATGGAGCAGCTCCCGTCGAAGTAGCACAGAATGGAAGAGTTACCCATGAGAATGGAACAGTAACAGTACCCTTAACATAGCCTTGGTGGCAGACTACAGTTGGGTTGGGGCCTTCTGCGCAGCTTGGAAGAGGTTTGGTTGGAGCAACAGTGGTGGTAGACTGGCTGGGGACTGGGGCAGGAGTAGAGGTAGGCAAGAGAGTGGTGATGATTGAACCAGAGCCAGAGCCAGATCCCGAACCGCTTCCAGAGCCAGAGCCAGATCCCGAACCGCTTCCAGAGCCAGATCCTTGGCCAGTACCACTTCCCGAGCCAGAACCAGAGCCAGATCCTTGACCTGATCCATTACCGCTTCCAGAGCCTGAGCCAGAACTTGATCCGTGACCAGAGCCGGAGCCGGAGCCGGAGCCTGATCCAGAGCCTGATCCTGATCCTGATCCTGATCCTTGACCTGATCCAGAGCCGGAGCCGGAGCCATTACCGCTTCCAGAGCCGGTACCTGATCCTGATCCTGATCCTTGGCCAGTACCACTTCCCGAGCCAGAACCAGAACCTGATCCGTGACCAGAGCCCGAGCCGGAGCCGGAGCCATTACCGCTTCCAGAGCCGGTACCTGATCCTGATCCTGATCCTGATCCTGATCCTTGGCCAGTACCACTTCCCGAGCCAGAACCAGAGCCTGATCCTTGACCTGATCCAGAACCGGAGCCAGAACCAGAGCCTGATCCTTGACCTGATCCAGAACCGGAGCCAGAGCCAGAGCCATTACCGCTTCCTGAGCCAGAACCTGAACCTGAACCACTTCCAGGTCCAGAGTTGGGTGTAGTTGGAGCACTAGATGTGGTAGGAGGAGTGGTAGTAGGATTAATAGTTGTGATAGGATTAGTAGTTGTGGTAGGAATGCTAGTAGGAGCAGATGCCGTAGGAGCAGTAGTTGGTGCAGAAGAAGTAGAAGATCCAGGTTTGGTCGAAGTACTTGTGCAGAATGGCAAAGTCACCCAAGAAAATGGAACAGTAACAGTACCCTTAATGTAACCTTGGTGACAGACTACAGTTGGGTTGGGACCTTCTGCGCAGCTTGGAAGAGGTTTGGTTGGAGCAACAGTAGTGGTAGACTGGCTGGGGACTGGGGCAGGAGTGGAAGTAGGAGTGAGAGTTGTAGGAACGGTGGTAGGGATAGTTGTAGGTTTATTAGTAGGAACAGTAGGTGAAACAGTCGAGGTTGTAGGAACAGTATTTGGGATACTGGTGGTGGTTGGAATGATAGTGCATGGTGGGAGAACCATAGTAGTAGCAGCACGGGTTGTACCGGCGTAGAAAGTAGCAGGGACGGTGACACCGTTAGAGATGGTTCCAGCCTGCAAGTACGAAGTCTTGGTAG